>JAKIJQ010000300.1:0-2500 GCA_023373905.1 Rhizoglyphus robini | reverse complement strand
AATTAATGTCTCACACTGAACAAACTGTCTCTACAGATAACGAATGCCTTAGAGGTGCATAATGCCAACACACACACACACACACATACAATATGCCAAGGTGCTCAAGCGGTGCGGTGCAACATTTATATGTGGCTCATCGTGCCCGATCGAAAAGATAGTAACCCGATTTTGCCACTCGGCTCTACAGCAAGCACCTTTCTTGGACAGTGCCAATCACTCACACAATTATGCACGCATTCGTGTGCAGCCCGCAAGGGTTAACTCAACCCGGCCACCGAATAACGAAGTGGACAGTTGATTGAATACACTTATGTTATAGCACACAGTGGCTCAATATGGCCATTGTGTGGTAGTGCCAGTGCAACTCAATTTGTGCCGAATCTGTCAAATCGTCCACTGGAAACATCTACACAGTGACTAGTGGTAGCATTCGTTTGAAATGCATTCTCCAAATTGCTGAGTGTAGACGCCTATTTGTGGATTGTAATGCAAATGTGAGAATTTTCAAATTAGCGTGACACACACACAAGGCACTGCACAAATGAACACTCAGATTGAGAAAGGATCTGATTGATTATCGAACGAAGTGCCCACTGATGGACCAGTGGCACATCTCTGCCTAGTGGTCAAATGGGCTAATGCGTCCATTGCCTACACCTTGTATGTGTGTGACTGACCGTTTTGGTCTGTTTCAGCACAGGGTACACGTGCTGTGTCGTGATTCAAATTGCGTGGTATAATTATACATTCGTTTCTATTTGCAGAGCACTCCACTGTATAGTTCGTTCCTCTCTCATTTCGACTTTGTTCACTTCGTCACTTGTCAACCTGACCAGTCGGCCAGTCACCAAGTAGGCACAATGTACTCATTATTTGCCTTTATAATGAGATGTGTGTACTGTGCCAATGGCAACTAACCAACTAGCAGTGTCGACAAATCGAGACTCTGTGTTGGTTGAAATCTGTTCAGAGTGAGTGGTAGCGATCGGTTGTGCGGATTGGTCAACTGGCTGCCGTGTGAATGAATGTACAATGAGTACATTAGAAACACAACGAGTGGCAGCAATAAATAAATAGATCACATTCAAGTGGCGAATGCATTCAAATAGCCATTAACAGTATCGCTTCTTGCCACAACAGTAGAGCAGCCTGTGTGTTCATATTGTGTGATGGCAACTGATGGCAATGTGCCTTGGTGTGGTACCCAGTGGAAGACTACAGGTGTGGAAGCTCTAATGTGATGCTCATTGAAACGACTAATGGACATATATTCAACCCGAAACATGACTTGAACATAGCACAGAACATAGCAGAACATTACGAGTGTTGAATGACGATACAGAACTCAGATAATTCGGAGCAAAAATGAGTAGTCAAGTATATGACCGTGTAAATGAGTGCTTTGTTGTGCTCCTGTGATTGTGGTGCAATGGACATCGACTCGAACACTGCAGGCAGCCGTGAGTTTGTGAGATCATTGCGCCTTATCTAGATAGCATCACTTGATTTGGTGGGCATGTGTAGGATCACACCAGAGCCAAAATATTAAAACATCGACTAAAGTGCATGTGGAGTGTTTGTTCTGTTGGCACTGTCATTGTGCCCTTCTTGCAACACCGCCACAGCCATTCGTAGTGCCAGTCAAAGAATAATGAAACTAAGATTCTGGTCTAGCTAGTTACTGTTGACTGGCTGTGCTCTACACTATCACTCACACACTAAGGGTGGCTTACTTTGCACCAACGGTAACTAACCATCAGCAGAAATGTGCCAATCCGCCAATGTGTGTGCGGTTGGATACGGAAGTGGCACTAGACCAGTGGTGATCGGTGATCAGTTATTCCGCTGATGCAGTAGATGTGTCTGCGAAGAAGGATAGTCCAATGGAGGAACCGTGCTTGTGCAGTGGTTGCCTTCGGATGTGGCTGTAGTGGCACTGGCACTCACACTCGACTAGATTAGATCAGATACAAACACAGGATAGACATTGCCTCAAGTGGTGGCAGCATTGTTGCTAACAATGCTAGTCACCGACCGACTGACCGGCAAATCCAGAAATTATGCTGCGGGTGGTGGTAGTGATGGTGGTGATTGTGGTGATGGCGCTGCCTGTCAATGGCCAACCATTCGACTGGTGATTCAGTTTGGGTTATATAGTTGCGCCAAAATCAAACTTAACAGTCACCAATCACACCTGTGGGTGTAGATTTCATCAAACAACACAATTAACAGTTCCAATAACTTGGAAGTCAATTCGTTGATTCAGTCACTCGATACGATTAGAACGAAAGGGAATTTTAAAATGATCAATTGCACAGCTAGACAACTGTATTTGCATCACTCACGCGATGTACAGTCAAACCTCATTCCGGTACACCCTCGACTTAGTACAATACCTCAACTTGCCCAATAAATTTTTTATTCAAAAAAAATTTTCTGAAACCAAATATGGCTCATTGTGATCAGCAACCCAACCCACACAACAATCGCACATCAA
>JAKIJQ010000299.1:0-148062 GCA_023373905.1 Rhizoglyphus robini | reverse complement strand
CTCACATACTTTGTCTAACCCTTCATATTGCAGTAGTGATTCCGCTTTTAACCTACAACTCTCAAACAAAATCTCATTCTTTTTTGGCTTACTCCCGCTTCTAATCGCAACTTTTCCCCATTCTGTCCACCATCAACAAATTACAAGGCTATTCAAACGCACACACTAACACATTCAACTCAACTCTCGTTGTCAGTTAATATTTATGGTTTTGGCCAAAAGCCAACTTCGCTTGTCCCTTTGAACGTTGTCTCATTCGCTTTTCTCGGAACCGTCGAGCACAACTTGTCGGTCTTGTCTCCTGACCGTTTCCTTTCCTTATTCCACTCTATCAACTCAACTCAACATATCTCCTCAACTCATCATCTTCTGGGCTTCCTCCAAAATCACTTGGCGCCTTAGCTGACACTTGTCGCGAGTTTTACGCTTAAGTTCTGGGTCTTGGCCTAGGCTGACCAGTGCTGAATTATTTACACTCGAACAGGTGTCTTGGCAAACAGCTGTCATTTTGGTGGAAGTATCAAAGTTAAAGGTTTGAACTTGGTCCTCGGACTGTTCTTACCTGATCATCACCGCATCATCATCATCATCTTCTTCTTCTACTTTTTCTCCTTCTTCTTCTTCTACTTCACTCTCCTCATCTACACCTTCTCGCCTACCAATCGATCTCCAAAATCACCCAATCGGTCCAACTCGTGAACAAACACGTACATTCACTTTCGATCACAAAACCCTCGCTTCGCGGTGCCATCGTCTCGTGCTGCCCTCGCTGTCGCTCGGACAGCACTCAACTCGGCACCACTCAGCTCGGAAGCTTGCCTCGCGAGAACAAAGTTCTCGCTCGCCGTCGGAGCATCGCGATTCAATCGCGCTGCTGCCGACAACGTTTTTTTTTCATCACTTTTATTGCTCCTTCGGCCTAAACAGTGCGTTTTCTGACTTGACTTCAATCATATTTGAATCATTTGGTCAACATGCCCTTCACCGTCTCAACTAGAAGCACCAAACGAGACTTCCCAGATACTGTACCTACTGCCCCAACTAAGTCTAATAAAAAACTAAGAGTCGATAAAGAGGGGAGACGCATCCTCAATCTTAAACGCAACAGCCCCATGCCAAGCACCCCTCAACCTCAGTTGTTCCCACCACCTGTGGATACTTTAGCCAATATTCCAATTACACCCTCAAAGGAGACACCGGAATCAGCTAAGACAATCACTGAATCTTCTACAGCCACTCTTACTAAACCACAACCTGTTAAAACCTCGATTATTCCTTCTAACCTCAAATGCATTTGTGGACAAGTTCCAACTCTACCTGAAGATTTAGTGGTCATCACCAAACATGCACTATTTCACTTTCAGCACATCGACTCTCTTTACCAAAACATATCTCAGAAGGAGGAGAACCTATTGATGTGGATTCTCAAATAGATATCCAACTTCGCGATCTCAACAAAATCTTTCGTCCTCCTACTCACATCCCGCTCACCAAAGAATCCGTTGTCAAATCATGGCGGGCATTTATGGATAGCGCGAATCAACTTGAATATCTCCTGGGAAATAACACATATTTCGGTGGCAAGAAACCCGAATACTTGACAAAAACACTTCCCCCAAAAGTCATTGACAGACTCTCGGATATTGTTGAAACTATTCGCCTACACGCTAAAATACTAGCTGCTGGTGGGGCAGATCAAGATTACAAAATCAAACGAAATCTTGTCCAAAAAAATCTCACAGAAAAATTAAATTCCTCCTCCTCAGAACTCCCTTTGACACCGATTAAATCTTCTAATCCAAAATTTGAAGCCTTAACCACTCATAAACTTGACTCGATTCTCGACTCTACAGAACAGTTAATGACATACTTAAGCAAACAAGAGTTAGCAATCAACGATTTACGAAAAACAACAACTCAAACTCAATCTGAGGTTTTGAAACATTCAAAAGCACATTCAGTTCAACATATCAATTCTCTCGAATCGAATTTGTCCAACAACGCGGTATCTGTAATCACTAAATACATTCCCTCGCGTGTACCTTACTTCTCTTTAACAATTCTTGCCAAAAACCCTGCCCTAAATACACCGAGCAACATTTTGACGCAAATCACCTTAATTGCAGACCCCTTCAAAGAGCCTAATTTTAATACTGATCAACTGCGGAACACCAAAAGAGGTTTTGCTCTAGACTTTAAGTCGAGAAAACTTCTAGAGGTTTATCATTCAAAAATAATTCACTCGGAATTAACTAAAATCTGTGAAATAAATCCCGCTAAATTTGTTTTCCCTTGCATCGAAATCCGTGCCGTCCCCAACAGTATCCCAAATGACAAACTGCCTAAACATATCGTCTCCAATAGTACACACATCGAAGACATCGATAAGATGCCACA
Organism: Rhizoglyphus robini; assembly: GCA_023373905.1. NCBI lineage: Eukaryota > Metazoa > Arthropoda > Arachnida > Sarcoptiformes > Acaridae > Rhizoglyphus > Rhizoglyphus robini. Next base: position 145,665 of record JAKIJQ010000299.1, on the reverse strand, counting down.
TCATTTCCTCTGGCTCGAACAAACAAAACACTGCACTGAGAGAACCAAATCTGTCATTTTCGCTATTTCCCCAAGACTGTGGCAAGCTCTTGATCGACATAATTTCAAAATTAACTTTGGTCATGGAGATCGCACAGTAACCGAAACTTTTCTTGTTACACAATGTCAAAACTGTCTCTCATTTGAGCATCACACTCAAGATTGCACAAAGAGCCAAACAATTTGCTTCAGATGTTCAGGCAGAGAAACACGAGGCCAAATCCACAAGTGTAAACAGGTCCTTTGCTGTTACACTTGTGATACATACAATAAGTCTAACAATCTAAGTCATCCTACAGCACATTTGGCTAACACTATTGAGTGCCCAAAGTACTATGGAAAACATGTCACACGAATTCGAGCCACTGCATTTCGAGCAGATCAATTGTCTGGTTCAGACTTGATCCGTCTGAGAAACGTCCTTGATCACAATCGTCGAAAATATCTATTCTCATAGAATCATACATTTTCGTTACCACAACTAAATCATCAAAATGCACATAGTTCAATTAAACACCGGTAATAGCAGCAACGAAGCTAGCCTCTTAGTAATGAGATGTGCTGAGCTAGACCCGGATATAATTCTCCTGCAAGATGCACATATGACTCGAGATGGAAAGATTACAAAATTTCCAAATGCACAAGTCCTACACCCACGATTCGAAGAAGGTCGCATTAATGATTCAGTCCCACATAGAACAGGACTTAATACAGCCACATTAATTTGCAGTCTGAATCTTAAAGCTGAAATTTTACATCAATACTCTAACGATGACATTACAACTGTTCATATTAAATCCAATTCAGATATTTTCGTTATCGCCAATGTCTACTTTCGCCCACCTCAAGAAATCACAAGAACAATAGACAACCTGGCACTCATAGCTTCACTTCTGGATGACCCCACATTATGTGATCGACCAATCATCATAACGGGAGACATGAACGCTAGACATGAAATGTGGTACGATCATGACGAAAACCCAAAGGGTTCCTTAATCTCGGATTTTATCGCCGATCATCACCTTCATCTGGCAAACCTTATGGACATCGGCCCAACTTTCGCCAATAGCCAGGGCACCAGCACAATAGACCTAACGTTATTCAATCATGCAGCTTTTCCAAAGATCGACGAATGGCAACGAGATATTGATAATTCCAACACCGGTCACTGCATGATCCGTTTCACTTTGGGTTGTGACGCTCCCGCCGATCGTAAAGTTTACAAATCTCTAAAGCGCTACATTGAATCTGAAACCTTTGACTGGATGGATTATGCCAAGGCAATAGACAAACATGAAAACATTGAAAATTACCTAATTAGATCTCAAAAAGGTAAAACTAAAGAACTTGCGACGCGTCTAATAAAAGACTTAACGGAAATGCTTTTTGCGAGCTGCCGAAAAAAGTGGCATGCAATGGAAATCATCGAAACCTCGAGAAAAATCGGAATATAGACTTCCTTGGCTTACAAACGATATTATCGAAATGTCCGCTAGAGTCAATGCCCTCAAAAGAGTCTTTTGGTCGGAAACGGATGCAGACAGGAAACGCATTTTTCTGGGATAACTTCACAAATGCAGATCGAGAACTCAAAAAAACCATTCGTACAAGGGCCTTCAAATCATGGAAATACTACATTTCGGGGATGAACGAGATGACGCTTGGGGCAACTGCAACAATTTGCTAAAGAAACTCAAAGCAGGACCTAGAGGTATGCGTTTACTCGACCGCAGTGAAAACGTCAGGAGAACCTTAACTGAACTGCTTCATACTAAATTTCCCAACGATAACTCAAACTTGGACAACAACGATATGGCCTCTACACGCACCTTCTATCGTTTAACGTCTGCACCCCCCCGAAGGAGAAGTTGAGCAATACCTTCGAACTTTACGTCTTAGGAGACTGGAATCAGACAATCTTACATTTAATGAACCGGTGCAAACACAATCATACAATCTTCGATCGAATTCTCTGCAATCTGATCTTCCACAAACGCTCGCATTCTCTAACAACAGAACTCCGATTGCACCCATCACAGAAAAAGAACTTGATAACATTGTTAAAAACCTAAATTGTAACATCAGCCCGGGTCTAGATGGCATCACAAACAACATGATCAAAGCAGCTTTCGCTATCCCCTTCTAGGAAAAGTCTGCTAAATATACTAAACACTTGCCTTGAACAAAATTCTTTCCCGACTGCTGGCAAAAGGCGTTCGCTATTTTCCTCCCAAAACCACACAAGCAGGACTACAACTGTGCAGAATCTTATCGCCCAATTTGTCTGCTATCGAACCTCGGGAAAATCTTTGAAACAATAATAAAGGACAGATTGGAAAGCTTCTCTGAACAGAGCAACATCTATAGCTCAAGCCAGTTTGGATTTAGAAGAGGTGGCTCTACAATCAAAGTACTGTCGAGGATTGTCAACCAAGCGAAGGTGAAGCAGGCTGAAGGATATCAAGTCGCACTTATCTCTTTCGATATTAAATCAGCTTTCGATTACTGTTGGTGGCACAACATTCTCAAAGTCATGCATTTAAACATTTTCGGTAGCCTTAATCGAGTAATTCAAAGTTATTTCTCCAAACGAACTGTTGAGTGCACTTTTGGGAATATTAATGTTGATAAACCACAAACAAGAGGTTGTCCTCAAGGTGCTAAGTATTCTCTCCTTTTCTAGGGGACTTAAGCTTAGATCCTCTGCTCAAGCTTCTTGAAAATACGAATACGCACTGCAGGCTGGTTTCGGCATTTGCCGACGACACCTCAATTCTTTTATGGTCTTCTAACTTGATGGATTTAAGAAATGAAATTATCAAAACATTCGGAACGGTCGTAAATGAATGTGCAAGATGGGCATTCAGATCAATGTTGAGAAAAGTTGCATTTTACCTATGTTTGGGGCACATCTGCAGCCATCTAACAACCTTCAGGTTAGGGGGTTCAAAGTGCCTATATAGTGACTTCTACTCGTCTACTTGGAATTATAATCGACCAGAATCTCAAATTTGATCAACACGTGAAAAGCTTACCATCAATAGATTAATTCCTCTGAGTCATGCTTTTATCCGACTGTTCCCTAATGCGTACGGATTGGATTCTTATGAAGGGCGATTCTATTCAAACAAGTTGTGAGAGCTAAGATGACATACGGCTCCTGAAATCTCCTCCGGGTTGATAATATTTTGCATGGACAAACTACAAAGTTTTCAACGTCGCTTTCTGGTAAGCGTAGTTAGTGGATATAGAACAATTTCCCATATCTCGGTAGAAACTCTATCACGAATTGAATCAATACGCACTTATATGGGAGAAGACGCAAACTTACCTATGACGCACAGGAGAACACACCCTCCGGATAACCCGTTATTTGCACATTTTCTTCCAAACGAACCACCAGCGAAAAGACCAAAACCCGAAAAAATCATCCACAAATCGTCACAAGAGATATCAACATGCACAATAAAACAACAATTCACAGAATTGAACAAAACTCAAATGAATTTGATTCTACAAGTAAGATCAAATATTCAACTCAGAACAACCGCAAACTCTCAGACAATTCCCGCAGACTGGGTAGAGATGAAGACGTATTACTCATGAAAGCGTTCTTGTGGACCCGCAGCTTCCCCTACCCTTGGGGACCCAAATTCTAACAACTTCCATTTATATATCTCAGCTCGTATGAGGCAAGATCGAATCGACCTTCAAACTCGGTGTTTGTTATCGTTTATATACTCAACGTGACTATTTCTGCAAGGAAAAAATTCCATTTCCAACATTACGTGGACAGATGTCAAGGCACCCAAGTCGCACTTTCAACAGCACTAAAGCGCATTGCTGAAATTGCTGAAACTGGGCCTCCAAACAAAGTGATCATTTCTACTGACGAACTCAACTCGTCTAGATTTATTGAGCATTGCAAGAATAACATTACTGAACTCGAGGGCGAGGTTCTGTCCCGGCTGTCAGCAAACTCTGAATTGTGGTCTGATTTTCCGAGGCCGGTGGCAGGTGATCCAATATTCGAAATATGATCCAAAGAAGATGCTATTGACAAATGCAAAAGCCGAATGAAAAATTTTGCATATTTCAAATACAACAAGAAATATGTCAAAAGAGTTGTTGATGGTCCCCGACTGTAGAGTGCAATGAGCCTTTCAGAAACTCAGATAATCTTGTATTGAAAAATTTCCAGTGGCCCCATGGATTCTGACCCTCTGTCTCCGACAAACCATCCAGACTCAATTCTTTACTGGACACGGTTGTTTTCGAGAATATCTATATCGCTTCCGCAAAGGGACAGCTCTGCCCCACTGTAACCAGTCAAATTAAACCGTAGAACACGTTTTATTTGATTGTACTCAGTACTCACCAATCATCAAACAAGCATTCAAACGCAGGATTCGTGCCTCTTGTTTGATGGAACTCGATTAACGGTCACCGGGCTTACACACTGTTCGACGAAAGATCCACGACTGAAATTCACAAGTTGCTCATGATTGACAATCCAAAATCAGATATCGCTATAACAGTTAAACTTTGTATTTGTAGGCTCAACCATATCATGTCCCTTGTGTTTATACATTAAGATAATGCTCTCACATCATAGATGGTAATCTTAGTATATTTTTGTTTATCACACTATCTCTTAATCACTAATTTCAAACACATTGTTTAAACACTTTAATACACTACTCTTAAACACTCACTTTAAACACACCATTCAAACACTTCGGTGCATTGACTTGTACCTATCCAGCCGGGCTCACCCTCAGGCTGTTTAGTTGATCGTCTAGTGCTTACTCACTCATTTTAAACACTTAATTCAAACACTAATACTTTAAAATAACTGGCCCACATGATTCATGAATCAATGATTCAATGAATCGTGCAGTAAATAAATAAATAAATAAATAAATGCAGAAGAACTCAGCTGTACTTTACATTGGGCTAACTGTGAGTTGAACACGCTCTGCACATCATCCGAAATTCAATTTAGACTGTTCATACGAGTCCATGGTTCGAATAACTAGATCAGGGGCCTCCAACCCAGTGCCACTTTGCCACAATGGCAATTTCAATATCCAAAAATGCTAAATGGCAAAATTTACTTTTGAAAAGATTTGAAAATATTCACGAATAATTATTTGGAGTGAGCAATTTCTTTGAAAAACTTCCTTAAACCTGCATACGTACGTTTTCAGAATATTTTAAATTTTCACTGCCCAACTTTGGCCCTATTCGTATATAACTGTTTGCCTAATACACACATTTGAATCAGAGTTTTAACTTACTTGGGTCATAGCCTCCTGTCTGTGGCTAAACTTGCCACTGATTGTGTCCTACACTGTCCCTGCAGTTTGGACAGTGCAAGCCATGTGTTCACTTTGTTACACGCCGGACGAGTGCCATTCACCTCTACAAATTGTAACTCACAATGGATAAGTTTGTGCTGGGCGAGCCTTACTGTGGCCCTTCTTGGGAGGTTAATCCTGAACCACTGAAGAACATCGCCCACTCCTAATGCAGATCTTCCATCATCAGATCCACAATTGCCCGATTCACCTGAACCCTCTGTTAAGTTAAAAAAAAGTCTCCAAGGCCAATCGCAAGTTACACGATGGAGTGGACTGACATACATACCCCCCCCGAGTAATGGCAAGATGATGTGCCTTTGTTGTCCTCGGAAAATATATTCTGACAAAAGGTATCTTAACTTGAATCAATGAACATTTTTAAAAAGTATTTTTACTATTCTTAAGGTTGATCTTTGCCGAAAGCATCACGCCAGGCATATGACGTTGCTGCATAAAAAAAAGCTCAATTGGTGTGTGAGATACGAAATTCAGCGGCTGAAAGACCAGCGTGAACAGGTATTCAACAACTAAAATCTCACCTCACAAGTAACCCAAATTGGAACACTCACCTCGTACGACTTAAGCTGGAACATTGTTCGAAAGCAAGCCATTCAACCTTGGCCCATTTCTGAAAAAGTGCATTCGATCATCTGTGAATATTCTTGCTACCAACCTGGAAAATAAATCAAAACAAGTATTGCTAAAAAGATAGACAAAGTGCCACTCAATGCTGCAACTGCGACTGAAGAATCGCCACTTTGTCAGAAAACATTCGTCGACAACAACAAAAGCACTCGAAGGATGTTGCCCACTTCTCATTTTCGCCTGGACGAATCCAACGATGTGGGCTGACTATCCGCAGGTGCTCTTCGCTTTTCGGTTGTCCCTTGTTTTTGGAAATTCGTAAACAACTCTTTGACTGAGGCCTCTTCTCGTCATAAATTTTATTCTGGATCGTCAAGCTCATTTTTTTTAAGGAAATGGTCGAGACAGCGATTGAATCGACCTGTAAATGTTTCCTACTAAAGAAGATTCTGGGAGTTTGAGGAACGAATTGTATCACGAATTGTCGTACTATATTCAATGTCATTAGTTGGCAGATTCACATCACTCGACCGTTTGTGTGTTTTTCATTGACGTTGTGGTAGATTTTCTCAACAAAGAAGGCTCGATACTACTAAGTTCAAGTTCCTACAGGACCCTGCTTGGAGAATAATTTATTTTCGACATGCGACATCACTGAACATCTTGCAAAACTGAACAAAGATGATTCAGGGGAAAAATATTCCGGTGGATCACTTTTCCGAAATATAAAGAACTTTAAAGTGAAACTAGAGCTGATGCTCAATCCAAGCAAAGTCAAATAATTTTACGCATTTTCGAAAATTGAAATGTTTAATTTCCTATCGACAAACCGCTTATTGTTTTCCACCTCAGAGACTGGTGAAAAAGTTCAATGTGAATGTTCAACGAGTTTCTCCCCTCTTGGAAACTGCTTTTCTCTTTTTACGATTCGCCTTTTGAATTCGAACTCATCAATTGCAATCAACTTTAGTTGAATTTCAAAATGCACGAGCAGCTGGCCCTCGTTTGAGGAAGAATTTATAGTTCTGACAGGCGGAACAGCATAAATTTGTCAAGGACCAAACCTGTGATGGACCCATGAATCAAATATTCTCTTTGGAAGAAAGTAAATTTCGATTCCCGATTCCCTTCTATCCTGCGATTTTGTTAAACGATATTTGTCAATATTTGGCTCATCTTATCGCTGTGAATGTGGATTTTCTCGATTGAATTTTGTAAAAAACAATTCAGTTCTAGATGACTGATGAGAATTTTAACATCAGCTCCGATGTATTGAAACCACTAGAGCCTGACATTCAATTACAATTGCTTTGCATAAAAGAAACTCAACCTTCGTTAATTGTAAATCATTTCGCTTCTAAATTGCAATAAACCTGTTTTCAATGTTTCAATCATATTTTTAAAAAATTTTTTAGTGGCAATTTTTGGGTGTCAATTGCCACTTTTGGCAAACTCGTGGAAGTTTGAGACCCCTGAACTAGATCATCCAACATGAGCCAAGTGATCGTATCAGTTCGTGGAAAGTACAACCAACCCTTCATCAGAACCGCATACACAAACAGCACCATAAATGTGACCACATGAGAAAGTCTCTATCGGTGGAAAAGTAACGGAATACATGTTGAAAGTAATCAAACTGTTCACTAGCTTGAAGGGGCTGTATGCCAAATCATACAAAAATAATACTAAAACGAACAACATAGTAGAGATACAAGACAATCTCAAGTGAATGCTTAATTTATGCTTTCGCTTATTGGCGATGATGTTTTGTGATTTCAATGTATAGTGAATTGGAACACCTGGCCATTTTTTACTGTTTTTTTTAGCTTATGGCAAAAAATAATTGAGTTAATGTTGCATAAGAAATAAAATTTTAAGTCAAATTGGAAATAGAATTTTTCAAAAGTTTTAAACTAAGTAAATGTTAAAATATACTTTGGTTGGTACCACTAGTAAATGAAAATTTAAAAAAGTAAAATTAATTTGACAAATATTTAATTATTAAAGTGATTTGGAAATACGAAATTTGTGATGATTAATTACCAACTTAATGATTGAAGCTTGCCAGTGTATTGCTTAATTAAAGAATAAATCAATCGCTCAACTTTTTATTCGTCAACAGTATTGCGTAAAAGTATTGAAAGTAAAAACTATCTCTTTAGGATCGGAGAACTCAATAGAAAATTCCGCCAATTCGAAATTGAAGTTTGAAATGCCAATGACAGTACAGTTAAGATGAATCACCCTGAAAGTGCTAATAATAAATAATACATTATGATCTGAGCGCCCTCTTGTATAGCAAGGTATGACCAGTAAGATGATCGTCTCAACCGATGGGAACACAAATGACTCGAAAAGACGGTAAAAACGCTTCTCAATGCCCAATTTGCGAATCTTGACTTTTGGTAATGAGATTGTTCAAACTTCTCCGTCTTCATCATCTATAAACGCAAACTGTCATCCACTGGCAGACGATCAAATCGAACTATATACCTCTACCTCAACTATAATATATGTATTTGAATTTCTAGCTTACATCTAGAAATTTTTGCAATAGCTGGACAAAATTAATTTTAAAAATAATTGTGAAGGACATTTTCGGAGTCAAGTGTTGATTTGCTTAAACTATTCAAGTCACAGTCTCAGAAAGTTAGCCAATCATGAAATCAAAATCATAATCACCTTGTTATTGTTTGCCTCTCAAATCAACACTTTGCTCGCAGTCCTCATATGAAATGAATATTTGAATAGACCAGATGAGTCGTTAGTTTTGAATCTCTTGCAATACCTAATAATTGAATAAATGTCAAGTTGCTAATTCTATTTACACACATTCTCAGAATGTTAGCCAATCATGAAATCGAAATCATAATCACCTTGTTATTGTTAGTGTCGCAAATCAACACTATGCTCGCAGTCCTCATATGAAAATTTATTTCAAATTTATTTTAAAATACTTTTTAAGGCAAGTCGCGGAGCAATTTTTTGGTTAAAAATTTCAAATTATTTTAAGATCTTAAGTTATCAGTTATCTCATTATCTATCATCTGACAAAAAATTAGATCAAAATTCCGACTGGAAGTCCAGAAAAATCAACATTTCCAAGATGCACTTTTCGTATTTTCCCCCTACCGGCCAATGCTTACATTTTAGTTTTTTTCCTTCTCCTGTAAACCTCGAACTAACCATTTTGTTTTTGCCATATTACATTCAAAATTTAACCGATTTTGTTGAGTCCGGGTTTTAATTAAAGGTAACAACATTTACTAAAAATGGATTAGAAAACATCTATCAAATTTTATCTCAGTTCATTGTGAGATCTTATCAAAGTGTAAAAATACCCTACTTTTTTACATTATTCGATCTATATCCGTAACAAAAAATTATTTCTTGAAATGTTTACTAATCCAAATAAAGCCAAACGGTTTATCTTTAATTTAAGATATAATATGACACAATCGGAATAGTATTAACTGACTTATGGCCATTCAAAGATCATTGAAAAAAGCACTAAAATGTGAAGAGGGGTCATTCGTAAAACAGTAACTCCGCGACTGTCCTTAATGACAAATTAATGTGTATTTTAACAAAATTGACTTTGCGTTGCTTCGTATAAAAGTGGAAAATATATTATGAATTAAATCCAATTGCTTATAAACTTTTGACTTATCTGAACAAAGAAATTAAGAACACAGAAAAACTTTGTTTAATTTCCCCAAAAAATAATTTTTTGTCTTTATGGAATTGTACAAAGCTGTCATCAGTAATCTTTCATCTTCGCCTCTAATAACACAGATTCACTGTCTAACGACCTAACCGTGTAACCAACGATCTATCCAACAAATGACCTAATCATCTAACTTTATAAAAGCATAACCGTTTATTTAAACTTGTTACAAAATGTTGCGCACTTTGATTTCCTCAACAAACAATTTAATTCATCAAATTGTTGACATCTTCAAGAGTTTTGTTTCAATAAGTATGGAAATTTGTTCATTATTGGTTGTGCTTGTTTCAATTGCAAGTAATAAAATGCGACATGCGATTTTGTCAAATTTAATCTTTGATCACGTTCGAACATTGTATTCTCAATTTGATCCAGTTGTAAATGTTTCGAAACCTTCTTTCTCAGAGCATTATCCAAATTACCAACTCTGTTTTCCTGTATTTATATTAGTTATGACATATGTGGACGGTGTCTTGTGGTTACCGTACGATTCGGCCGGTAGCTTTGATTGGAAAACATTCAAGTCAAATCCCTATGTATTCACCCACCAAGTCACTCTTCCATCAATGTGGTCCCTCTTTGACTTTCTCAATGCAATCACCGCACCCTGTTCATGTTTGATTTGTATTTCATTGATTTACACTCGAAATGTAGATCAAAAATATAAATTTTATAAAAACTATCTCAATGGTACATGTGCGATTGGAAATGTTGAATTGGAGCGTCCTGTTTCAGATCAAATATATCGATTTCATGACCGTGCAATGCGATTCCTGAAGCCAGCTCTCTCAATTCAAGTCATTGCGGTGCTACTGTTCTACTATGTGATGGTGTTTATCAATGACAGTTACAATGAGTCACCTGTCCATTCGGCCATTTACTGGTTTGGCGTGTATTCACTTTATTGTGTTTATTTGTTTCATAGTGAGTGTTAAATTTGCTACGCTCAATTTGCAGAATTGCACATTCTGCCTAATGTTCAAGTTATGCATAAAAATAGTCAACTATCCTATTTAGTTATCTATTTAGTTAGTCCAATGAATTGTAATTTTTTAAGATACTTTTGTCTTATTATATATGTACTAAAGTTAAGGGAGTTTAAAAAACACGCGACCCAAAGGGTAAAATTAGCAGGGGAGGGTCAGAAGGGTAATGTATAAGCAAATAAATAGTATCATAATTGTCTTCTAATATAAAATCTCTTTTTCCAATTATCGTATGACTCAAAATTGCTTATACCAAAACTTGGGTAGGGTATGATCAGGATAGGGCTAGCTAGAATGGTAAATGTTAACAATGCTGGCCTTCGGATCCTACCCTCACCTTTGTTTAGAGTCGGACGGTCAGTAAAACACTTTTATTCTGCATTTTGTGCAAATTGTTTCAACTTGAACATTCTTTAAATTGTTTTTAAAAATAATATTAATTTAATTTAACTTTTTTTTAAAAATTAATATAAGCTTTATTCTTCTCAACAACTTATATCATAATTGCGAGTCGATTAATACAAATTCGCCAGAAACATGTTCTGTCCAAATTTAAGCATTTAAACCAGCTTGTTACCAAAAACCGAAAATTCCTAATTATCCAAGTCACCTGTGGATGCGTTATCATGCGCTTAATCGGGAACAAATTGAGATATGCAAACAAATAACCGAATATGCTCGATACAGCCTGGCTCGTCTCTCTATTTTGATTCCAAACTACATTGGCTGCATCTGTTATCTGCTCTATCTAGTGATTGTTGTGCCAGTTGGACTATCACGAAAAGCAGGCTTCTTCATTCTGCTTGCACTTTTCAATCTGTTTCGCATGGCAATCATCAGAGAGTGTTCCTGGCTTGGACACCAACAATCGACTTTTTTATGCAGTGAATGTTCAATTTTTTGTGCCCATTGTTTCACACATTTCAAGAAAAATAAACTACTTTACTTTAAAATTAAGGTTTTGGATTTAAACATTCTTTATTCTAAATCTAGTTTGATTTTGTTTTTTATTTTACATTTGGGCAGGCGCAAACATTTCAAACCATCAATCGATTACGTCCCTATTCTTTCAAATTGCTGGGCAATTATCGAATTACCAACAAAACCTACAATGTGGTAAGGATTTACAAATTTTGACTGACTTAACACTATTGATTTTTATTTTTGATTACTCATTTAGATTGTTTCTTACATCAGTGTTTACGTTATGTATATTTTTAAAAATCAGTCAATGAAATCTTATTAAACACAAAATTATCAATTTATGTTTTCATTGTAAGAATTATTTATTTTTTAAATCTGCAGCAAATCTTTTTATTTACCTTTCCTCGTTTTCTGCTTTTACCACTGACTATACTTCAGAGGTTCAATGCAAGTTTTCATTTAAATTTTGTGAGCCTGTAAGTCACGTGATGGTTATATTCTTATTGAACTCATCAAAATAAACTATAAATCGTAAAAAACTTGACATTTCAATTATACAACGTATTGTGTCACATTTACCTTTATTCCTAGGGTAGGACTGGAGAATAAGTATGATTAAAAAACTCGCCACAACATTGTTTGAACATAAAAAATCTATAACATGCATGGCATTATATATGATATGCCAGGTATGACAATACAAAACTCAAACATTACTTACAGTTCTTGTTTAAATTTCGTAAAATCTAATTTAGCTACTTGAACGTACATATCTCGATATGAAATATTCAATTATTTGCAATATTCAACACACAATACACAGTATTCCGGCAACTCAACATGCCTTAATATAAGACTTTGCTCAATTGAACAAAAACTCGAATAAATACTTGAACTTGTCAATATAACCTCACTCATAAATATGTCAGTCTACTTACCAAAGAGAACTTGTGAAAACAAATTAGCAACACTTGCATAGTAAACAATGATGAATCCCAGGAGTTTCTGTGGAGATTGCAATCCAATTGACACAAACACCATACAGTACACACACAGAATATACTTTTCTCATAGATTGGATAAAGATAGAGATGGTTCGTTGTGTTGAAGATGTAAAAGTTTAAACGAAAAGTAAACACGCGTTCACCCTAAAGACACTGAAAAGTCACATCTGACTCATAGTCATTACCGCCAATCGTCTCTGTTTGTTTGTCTGCCTGTCAGTCTGTCCATTGCACTACAACTGAGGTGGCGATGAACGATTCGATTAATAGGACGATTTCACCGGTGAAAGTATAACGGAGAAAAATCGTCTATTATTTTAGGGGTAAAAAATAAATAATAAGTAGATCATTCAATAATTTAATAAACTATAATTAAAAAACAACTAAAAACATTATTTAGATTATATTTTGTACATTAATTTGTACATTAAATGAGATCAGAAAATTTTACATTGTTTCTTTAATTTGCTCTTCTTTAATTTGGAGAATGCTCAAAGGGTCATTGATCAAAAACCTAACAAATTCAAGCAATTTTCAAAGCCATAAATAGTTTCTAATCTAACATGTAACATTTACATGTAGACTCGCGCTATTTCGGGTCCCGTCAAACCCTAGGCATTTCTTACCCATAGTCTAGAGTTCGGGTTTTAGTCTCTTATATATAAATTGATAACTCAAAAGTAAACCGATTATAAAATTAATTATATTTAAAAAACAATTAAGAATTGAAATTTTCTAGGGAAGTAAAATGAGAATATATCAATGGAATATGAAATTGTCCAGACTTGTTAATGTAGAATAAGTTGGAATATTTCAAAACATTTCATCATAGTTAGTTCGATTGTTGTGTAGAGGATGGATTAACTCGACTGCTTGGACATCCACTTTGGTTCAACTCTACTTCTAACTTCAAAATTTTCAAAATTCAATTTAATTTTTCAAGTTGAATCTTCTCGAATTATTCAAGATTTTCTACTAAAAATGCCCAATATAAGCCAAAATTTAACCGAATTTGAATTTGAATTTAAGCCGAATTTCCCGAATTATTGCGATTTTTGCATCGCAAATGTTAGAAAAATTACCGAAAAACACTTAAATTTCATTTCGAATTACGAAATTAACGCGAGTCTACTGTAGTTTTTCAAACTCACTCAATATACAAATGAGAGTCTATACATTGTATAGTATACAAAAACATTTAATAATAAAGCGAATTTAACAAATAATCAAAAGCACGTCAAATGTATGTTTAATTGCACGTGAAAACTTACAATAGTCCGGACATGTGTCCTTAGTATTACCGCGGACAAGTGTTTTTAGTATTACCGCGGACAAGTGTCCTTATTATTACCGCGGACAAGTGTCTTTTGTATTACCGCGGACAAGTGTCCTTTGTATTACCGCGGACAAGTGTTCTTAGTATTACCGCGGACAAGTGTCCTTTGTATTACCGCGGACATGTGTCCTTAGTATTACCGCGGACATGTGTCCTTAGTATTACCGCGGACAAGTGTTTTTAGTATTACCGCGGACAAGTGTCCTTATTATTACCGCGGACAAGTGTCTTTTGCATTACCGCGGACAAGTGTCCTTAACAATATTACGGACATGTGTCTTACAAGTTAGTCTTGTTAGTGCAACTACGAGTCCAATTGTTTTAGGAGAGCAACGCACATTACAGTTTCGCTATATAACTTGACTTAACTGCAATAGCTACAGCTTAATGAATTATAATGAGTTTTATGCATACCGGTTAATGACAATGGCAAAGTAACAAAAAATATCACTCAACCAATAGGAGAAAATTTTAACCATTTCGAATCCGGCATCTATTTTCTGTATTACTTTTGAATAACAAGTCCAAATTAAATGTTTTTTTAGATAGGATGACAATACCAAAATTGTTTCAGAGTGGATTATTCTGGGAGTTATAGAATAGAAAATTTAAGATGACTAAGCGTATTTTTATTGTTCAAAGGTTATTTGACCCAAATGTAAGTTGTTATTTCTCGACCCTTACTCAACGGATTTTAAAATATTGGCATAAAATCAAATTGTTTTTTAGGGGAAACGGTGTGATTTGACTTTTGGAATCCAGTCAAACCGGAAGTTGAGAATAATCTAGAACCGTTAGGAGTATATGTTCCAAATTTCATGTCATAAAGCAAAGCATAACTCTAAAAACCTCGTAGGTACATTGTACCAACGCGGCACTCACAGGATTAATCTTTTGGCATCGATGCTAATCAGTGATGCACATTATTATATTATAAAAAATTGGCAAACTTTGTCTGTTTATAACAAGTTTTCTACACTCGTATAATACATAATCAGTTCGAATTTATACAGAGTTCACTTTTTGTTTATATATGTGAAGATATAACTGTTAAACATGATGATGATGATCACTGGGTTCGACAAGTACCTAAAGTAGTTGTTTTGTCTTAGATTTTGGGAATCCGCATACAAACCATCTGGTAGTGAATCTGCTTATGGTTTGTTGTGGAAAAGTCCTTGAAGTGATTGACTCCCATGCTATTTTTTGGACAGTCCAAGTTTCAAATGCTCATTCACGTAAAGAATGTCGAAGCTGTATGGATGTCTCGCCCTGGGACGCATTGAGTTCTTGCTTGCATTCGTGGATTTATCACTAAAACAGCTGGTAAAAAAACATCGCTAACTCCCCGTAAAATAGAATAAACTTTAAAAGCAAACAAAAATCTGAGATTACAAAACATAAATTACATAAAACAAGCCATAACATTTACCTTAGTAAAAGAGCCAAATGAGATCAAACCAAAAGAGGCAAATGTTATTCCGTACTTTTTCTTACAATGAAATTATTCCATATAAAAGTATAATTTAATTTTTTGTTTAATGGTGAAATAGTGTTTCTTCCTAGTACCACTGTTGTAAGCCAGCCAATGAAGCAGTCGGCTGTGACACATGCCAATGTATTTCGAGTACATGGCTGCCAGTAGGTGAAAGAAAAGTAAACCGTCAAATTGGTACACAATCATAATAACATGAAAAATGATGGTCATACTCGCTTAAAGATTCCCATCAGAATGTACGAATTTAAGGGGAAAATCAACACAATAATATAAAGTAGCATACTAGTATTGAACCAGCCGCTGGCATTATGAAACCTTTTAGCTAACGTAAATCAAAATAGGTAATGCCATTGGCATAAAAGTCGGAGCGAGAGTGTGTAAACCATTTGTTTCTCGTTTGAGCAGTTATGTTCCAAATCAGTTCATGTACAACAAAGTGCTTCTGCTTATGGCCACAAAATAACCATTGCGTTTTTAAAATAGACACCTAGATCTTTACCCATCCGAACAATTTCATAATCTTTAATTACCAATTGACATGGGATTTTAAAAATCCGGTTAAAAAAAGAAATAAAAGCCGAGATATTTTTGTGCTAATTGTGGGATTGTGAAATTATGTCAAAAACATGTTCAATATAAAATCAATTTTGTTACTGCATCATTAGGAAATAATTTAATGGCCAATTGGCATTTGAGTTTTGGAAATTGGGTCATTTAGCCATTGGTAACCTACCTCTGATACATTAAAAAATAAAATTTTCATTATTAAATATTATTAAATAACATCGAAGAATCGATCAACAACTGATTCTCTCTAAATTCACTATAGGCAATGTACTCCAAATTTAGTTTAATCGGGGTTGGGTTATATTGGGAGTTTTGGGAATAAATTAATGTTTTAAATTTTAATCTAATTTGTAATATTTTTTACATTTTAAAATTTTTAGATATAAACTCCTGTTGAACTCTTGTGGAAGTCCAAGCGGGTGACTCGTCCACGAAGATACAACCAGGTTTCGGGGAATCCAAGCGGCTGACTCGACCACGAAGATACAACCAGGTTTCGGGGAATCCAAGCGGCTGACTCGACCACGGAGAGCAGAACAGGTCTCGGGGAATCCAAGCGGCTGACTCGACCACGGAGAGCAATCAGGTCTTGGGAAGTCCAAAGGGTGACTGGTCCACAAGAGCACACAAGGAGGCACAAGAGAAGGTTAAAGTTCTTTATTAGAGAACAAGAACAAAATCAGTACAGCATAGGACAGAGCAAGTGCAGCGATATATGAACACAAATAAAGTTCTCTGTTGAGACGTTGCTCGAACATTCGACATTCGAATGTCAGTTCAAGGGGCACACAAATCTTCTTTTCCAACAACTCCTTGTACATTTTTCGATTCATTTTCTAAACCCAAATAAATCCTATCACATGATGCAAATAGCAAAATGAACTAAATTCAAACTCAAACAAATACTAAATATTTGTTGGACAAGTTGATTTGTGCGACCCTTGAGTCACCATTCGAATGTCGAATGTCCGACTAACATGCTCAACAGAGAACTCTCTTTGTGCTCATATATTACTGCACTTTGCTCTGTCCTAAGTTGTACTGTTATTTGTTCTTGTTCTCTAATAAAGAACTTTAACTTTCTCTTGTGCCTCCTTGTGTGCTCTTGTGGACCAGTCACCTTTGGACTTCCCAAGACCTGCTATTGTACTCTTCGTGGACCAGTCACCGCTTGGACTTCCACAAGACCTGCTGTCGTACTCTTGTAGACGAGTCACCGCTTGGACTTCTACAAGACCTGTTCGTGATCTTGGTGGACGAGTCACCGCTTGGACTTCCACAAGACCTGTTCGTGATCTTGGTGGACGAGTCACCGCTTGGACTTCCACAAGACCCGTGTGCTCCAACAATATTTGTTCGGGTCACAAATACAAATCCACCATTCAACAAATTATTGACAACAATCTTCGAGATAGCACTTCAAGATCTGATTGATCGAATAAATGTCTGTAATCAAATTTTCCTTATTGTCATCACGCAAATCCATAGTGTAGAATCCACCAAATTTGTAAAGAAGGGCAGAATATTTTTTTTATGGAATGGTAAAATGTGAAGTAGATTTTTGTTATTTTTGTAGTTAATCAAAGTAAGAGCACATGAATACTAATCAAAGATAGATTATTTAAAAATTGCATAAATTTAATAAAAACTTTTTGAATCAAATGTCGTGAAACAGAAATTTAAAGTAAATCATGTTATAATTGCAAATCATAAATTATATTGAAAATTTTATGGATTTCACCATTTGGGCTACATCATGAAAAAAAAACTTGTTCCAAATTTTATAAATAACTTTACAACACAGCGCTAAATAAAAAATATAAAATAAACTTTGAAATAAATAAACAAATGTGTGTTTTCATGATTGCTTTCGGATTAATTCACATCTTAACATACGCAATAAACTTTCAATCATTTAAAATCCTTGAGGTTTCTCTTAATTATTCGTTGTTCAGTGTCGTATTTATTAACGGTTTAATCATTTGTTAATGCCCTTAAATGGTCACTTACGTTTAGTTTCAAATCATCGGTGAGCAGAATATGTTGGAAAACATAAACAAACACTCAGACAAACGTGCATTCTATTCAAATTGTCCGCATCTAACTCCCTGATTCACATTTGGGTGTGCTTGCTACTGCGCATCTCCATTGCGCACAGCGGGCGCATCGGGAAGAGTGTGTGCTTGGCTGTGTCACAGGAGGACACACACACAGTGTTGACACTCGGTCTCTACACATTTCAATACAAAATTTTGAATTTTTTGAAAAATTACTACTCCTTTGACCTTTGACCTGTATGACCCAAAATCAATAGTGCACATCTACACCACCACCCGAACATTGTGTTAAATTTTCAGACCGATCCTTACAGTAGTTTCGGCGTTTGCTTGCCCACAAGATTTGCCCCAATTCCTTTTTTTCTGGCAGGGAATCGTCGCTCCCTCAATCACTCACACCTCGCTCGCTTCGCTCGCTCAGCGTGAGTGATTTCGGTCGCTCCTCCAATTACAATATGTACATGTATTGTAAAATTATAATAATAGAGATTAAAGATAGAGATAGATAACTGTGAAAAATGAATGTGCTTTATCTAAAATGCAATCACGATGTTGAGATAAATGGAAAACACAAACTTGTTGGAGTACATGTCTATTAACTTGATGAGAAATTGAATGTTTGATTAAAATCTAATATTGTTAAAGGATTATATAACTAAATATCTAAAGAAAACCAAAATTGTAGTATTTCATCGAAATATTTTTTCAGGTTATCATTGAATCTTTTTCCAATTGTTTAAAATGTCGCTAATTAGCTGATAAACAACAAGCACTCAATCATTACGTTATAGTATTAGATCAACACCCCATTACCAATTTATGAAAAAGTAAAATTTTTCAAGATAAATACCTATCAATCTGTTGTAGTAATAATCTTCAAAATTCGTCCCAAGAATTCCTCAAAAACTTTTTTTCGATTTATTCCTAAATTGTGTGAAAAGGTGGTATGCAAAATCAAAACATTTGGCTCTACTTTCATTCCCACTGACGATGTGACTCGAATACTTTCCCAAACTGGTCTAAACATAATAATCGTTATTTATTCGATATTTTTAATATACATCTGTAGATCTTTATATATTCAATCAAGACTTTGTTTAAACATAATTTTTTATTTTATTATTATTTTGATATAAAATCAATTGAATCCAAATTTCAATTATTTGAATATTTGAATGTAATTCTTACAAAGTTTCAAAGAAGCATTCCCTCTATGTTATTCACTGTTTCAAATTAAATTAAAATCAATGACTAATTTATAGATAAAGTTTCGGTTTGGTATTTTCAAATTTAGTATTTCTTCATATCGATTGGTGTAATTGAAGAATGATTGGCCCCTAGTATTACTTATTCATAAATAATATTTTAAAATTTATTTATTGCATTCGTTTGAAGGTAAATCTTTTTGTTATTCTCCTAATTCTCATTCATTCTTGGCGCTTTCACTCGACAAGATGGTCCAGCCATTGAAGTGGTTGCTCAAATTACTGCTTAAACTCAAGTGACATTTTCTGGCTCACATCATTTGCTGCAGCTTCTTTGATCCAGTGTTTGTTGTATCATTGGATATCAAAACTGTATGATCTCAATGTATTTTATTATTAATTTTATTATCTTAGAGGTACGTCGATTATATCTCGTCAATATCTTCGATTGAATAGACAATCGGACAGATAAAGTTAAAAGTTACTGCAAATATTATATCCGTTTTTGAGTGTTAATGGCTGTCAAACGTGTGCATACTTGAGTTCATATCCATTAAAGACATACTAGTATACTGAACAATGTACCATTCAAACATGAAAAACCCAGAAATTCTCATAAAATCTCAGAAAAATAATAAATTTATTCAAAATTCAAACAAAATTAAAAATTTTAAAAATTTAATAATTCAAAATTTATTTCAAAATCAACTTGGGTGGCAAATATGTTGCAAGCCAATAAAGCAAATAAAATCATATTTTAAATCCAAAATTTGAATTTATAAATCAAAATTAAATTTATTAGTTCCACTAGAAAACACTAGAGACAGAGAGAAACTTGACGACGACAATAACACGGCAATTATTGTGTTTGAGACAGCGCTTTTGAATATTTAACGATCATTATCGCCCCACCAAAATGTGACCGAAATATGATTTATATAAAGAGCGAATTGAAAATTCGTGATTTCTTTCAGATTGAAATTTCATTTCGAAAATGAAGTTACCAACCAGAAAGATTGTCCGTCTAGTTAAAGTCCATTTGGGTTCATTCGATTATCAACTTGATCCAATTGGATTGAAATCACTCGAATCAACCACTGTAAATTATCAATTTGTGATTGCACTTTTCACTATACTGCTCTTTCCCCTCTATGGAACACTTGTGCTCGAGTTCGAAGCTGTGGGCAGTATCAATTGGACCAGCCTACCCAACAGTCCCTACCTGTATATGCATCAAATGGGATCGGTCAACTTCAGGTCCCAATTGGACGTGGCACTGGCCATCGATACGATTGCTTGTGTGTGCGTGTATGCAATTTTGGCATTTCAGCCTC
The DNA here is from genome assembly GCA_023373905.1 of Rhizoglyphus robini. Lineage (NCBI taxonomy): Eukaryota > Metazoa > Arthropoda > Arachnida > Sarcoptiformes > Acaridae > Rhizoglyphus > Rhizoglyphus robini. The sequence goes on along the minus strand of JAKIJQ010000299.1, from coordinate 125,037 downwards.
AAATTGGCGACAAATTCAAATTGGAACCAGTGGACACAGGTTTGCAATTGAAAATTGGTTCACAAGGTATTTTCTTATATTCGAATCTTTTATTTTATGTTTTCAACGTTAATCCAAGTTTTAAGCGAACAAGTTTCTAGTAGAATTGCCAATTTTGGCAAAAGAACCAAACACACATTTCGTTGTATAATTGGGGCTCTCTACCTGTTCACGCATGTGTACTTCCTGGTGCAAGTTTGGCTCAACTCTTTCTACACCCGAACCGTCAAATCGTTTGTGGTGTGGTTTGTTGTCTTTCCGCTCTATTGGTTCTACATTGTCTACGGGGCCTATGCATCGATTGTGGTTGTACTGATGGCCAGTGGCTATGTTCACATATGGCAACAGTCAATTCTCGATAGATTGTTGCTCTTGAACCGCAATTTAAAGATTCGTAAATTAAGCACACAACGATTGGCTATCTGTTGGAATTGTTATCTCAAAGTGAATTAATCGGTTGTGTACATCTGTGGCGTCATACAGGCCTACAGTCGTCACTGTGACCCCTTTCTCACCGTAATGATGCCTTTCTATGTGGTGCTTCAGTGTTACTTTGCATACATTGTCTTTCTGGTTGACAGTTCGTCATTTCTTGCGAAGCAACACTACTTCTATGCACTGCACGTGTTGGAGGCGTTTCTTTTTGCGCTCATTTATCAGTGTGCTCGTGTGGTCAAGGCAAATCAGGCAATTTTGCGCGAGAATCGACGTATTTTCCTGTTTTACCAAAGGCAACTGGGTTTGCACAGCAAACAGACCAGTCAACTCCTAAAGGTATTATTGTCTGTAATATAAGCTAATTTTAACAGTTGGATGATAGTCGATTTTCTGATTCTAATCATCTATTCTTTTGCCTAATTCTTATTATAAAGACCGAATTGCTTCAAACGCCTCGACTTTTGCATGAATATGCTTTTCGCGTGGCCGCCTTTCACCGAATCACTATGAAGACCTTCGATCTGGTATTTAAATATTAAATATCCTGTTTTATTTGTATTTTTGTCATTTAATTTTGCAATCAAACATAGATCATCTCTTACATTGCTGTTTTCTTTTTATTATTAATCAAAAATCAACGAAAATTAACATGAAGCAGCTTGTCGCCGCCTTCCATCCCATCTGACATACCGAACTAATTACTAATTAGCGCATCCTTCAAATAAGCACCACAAAAATAAATACACTAGAAGTTAAAAAGTAGCCATGGTTTTGCCTAAAATTTAGGGTTGGAACAAATCAGCGCCGTGGCGCCTATTCTCAAAAGTACGGCTTATCTCTATATTTATTAGGTTCGGTAAATTTTAATATAATTATTATTTAACTGTGACAAAAAATGATGAATTAATGTTGTTAATAACAAGAAAACTCAATTCCCTTCGTGACAGTTCACCATGTGAATTGTCTCTGTAATACGTTTTCTTAAAAAAAACACTTTTGTACAGAGATTTGAACAATAAAAGTGTCAATTAATTCAAATAACAGACAAATTATTTAAAAATACTTTAATTGGCATATAAATTTTAAAAAGATGATTTTGAAAACAAACAAACTTTGGCAAAATTGGGAAGGTGGGAAAAGGGGTGACCAGGTTTCACATATCCTTGAAATCTGCATCGCTAATAATAATAATACCAAATGCGCTTTTGGAGATGATTTGAGGTCTGATATCCAACATAACATTTGACGTTGATACCTTTTTGTCCTCGATGATGATGGTGCCAACAGTGAGATAAAAAAAAGTAGACGTCGACAGAGAGGTGACGTCATTTTTTCAAAGGATTACATCACTATAGGTATACCGTGGGTGTTGTATCTTGGCCTTTATAAACTCAGTGAGAAAGCAATTCAATTCAGTAGATGGGACGACAATAGTCAAATATATCGATTCGTAAATTAAGTGCGAACAATAACGAGGACAAATGTCCGCAGTACTCTTGCTTTATGTTAGAATTATTAGCCGAGTCAACTTTTGCTGTACAGTGATACATACAAAGTGCACATTTTTTTACCAATGTAACATTTGAAATGTTTAATCCATGCCAAAGATGGTTGTTTTGTTAGGGCGTTAATTATTATGTTCTTTGAATTCTCATTGTTTAATTTTTGGAGAAAATTATATTTAATATTATATTATTTTGTGGTGGCTCGACAAAGAATGTTGATTTTCCGTGGTACCATTGTCATTTTATTAGTTTCACAGGTGATCACCAATCACAGGATCAAAATATTTCAATGTAGAAGAAAAACAAAATGAATTTTCATTTGTCGTCAAAGGCTGAGGATACCAACTAGTGTACTCCCACTCATACACTTGAGCACTGTTATAAAATTATTTTTTCCCCTATGAAAGAAAAATAATAATCTGGGGAAAATAGTAGGGTTAGGTACGAAGTGATAATTTTCGTTGCAGACGGTTGTCCATCCATCACACAGACGAACATCCAAATTGAGGTTAGATGAACAAACAGGGTCCCTCTATTATAGATCATTTTCACGCTTATGTCGCACAATTAACCGCAAAATTGGATTTGGAAACTTGGCATTCATCATGGTACTCAGAGTTTTCTTCAAATCTTTGCTATTTTCCAGAAGAGGGGTTAGAATTGGATTCTCCTGTACTGATTTGAGGAATAGAAAGAATCTGCTCCACGGATCTGTTCGATTGTCATCCGTAACAAAGTCCTTCCAGTTGTCTTCGATGGCCGCCTCTACCAGTTCGTAGAGTTCGGTGTAGGCTTTGTCGTAGACCTTCTGCATTTCGTTACGAGCAACAGGGTCCTGGGCCAACTCGATTTGTTGAGAGATTTTTTCAATCATTACAACAATCTCTTTCACCTCTTGAGTATACCAAAGAAGGGGCCGATCAACTGTGGCTGGTTTCTTGCCTTTGTTACGCGGGAGATAGGAAACTGTCCCATCGATGAACAAGTTTCTCTAGGCATTGTTCAATCATTTCTATGTTTGAGATGGTCCTTGACATTATTTGAAACTCTTCAAGTCGGATGCCATTGTTTCGAAAGTACTCGTTGTACCCGTAAAGTAAACTCCCTTGTGGTCTTTAAATTGTCTTGTTCTTTTGTAGTCTCTCAAATGACGAGGTGCATTATAGCCGACCTTGAAACGAATCAGTGCATGATACGAGTTGGTGTGCTTCCAGTCTCGTTTCCAATCAAACACCAAAGAGGCAACGGCTGGGTTGGGTAGGTGAGATTGATGACACTTTTACCTCCGTTTCTGCGAAAAGTGTGATGATTGGGGCCCGGGTTTGTTTGATTTACAATGATCAGCTGGTGTCCGAGGATGAGTTCCCCAAGTTTCTCCACTTTGGCGCTTCTGTCGTGGCGAGTGTCGTGCCACATGCTGCTGCCGGCGTTCATGTCACCGGCAATGATGAATGCGAACACGGGGCGTTTGGTTTGACTTTTTATATTTGAAAATTTTATAATTAGAGTAATGAAAATAATGAAAATGGCAGAATATTTAATTTAAAAATTAAATTAAATTGAATATTGATTAATTAATTGATTAAAAAATATTTCTATTTTTAATGGGTATAATTTTTATAATTCATATAAATATATTTTAATAATGATATTAATTTAATATATATTTTATTATTGGTGAATCCAATTCAGTCCAGTTCGCGACACCGACCAAGATGAATGTGTTTGCTCTGTTTCTGCTTAAACCAATCCACGGTATTGACTATTTTGTCAACTATTTCCTTTGGATTGAACAAATATGGTTGTTCCACAATCGAAAGATTGTCAACATAGCAAAACTGCTCAACCTTTTAATTGCTCTATTAAGTGTGCACTTTTTATATCTGACCTTTTGGAGGTTAGATAGCGCATTCGAACGTGCCATCCACTTCGATGCCTTTGCACTGATGATTGGCAAAGAACAGATCAATTTGGTTATATTTAGTGCTTCGCTCATGATTCTGTACTTCAATCATAAACTCTTCGGCACCACCAACTATCCACTTGTGCGTATGCTCTATCAAGTGATTGTCTACAATGATTGGGGTTCATTTTTCATTCGATCCAAAATGAACCATCACGATGTTTGTAGTCGAACACGAAAATGTTATTTATTTTTTCTGAACTTATTCGTCAGTATCATTGGAACCTTCGGTAATTAGTAGTTTGTATATTATTAGAGTTATTTTTATTTTTATTAATTTATTATTAGAAATTATGTGTATCATCATGTTCTTATACTTCAACTGGACTTTGGTTTCAATTTTAATGCAAAATGAGACATCGCTTTGGTTTGTTCTCTTGTGTATTACTGTCAGCAATTTGAATGGATTCTTATTTGGTCTATTTCTGCTCAACATTGGTCACTCTATAGCGATCAACTTTTCCTGTACACTTTCCCTCTTGATGATGTTCTATCTCAAAATTCAGCAAGTTTTCGCGATTTTGATGAAAATTGTTTCTGCGTCAGCTGAGAAGCCATTTCCCATAAAGCGATTTATTCAATTTCGACGAACATTTGTGCACTGTTTGAAGTTTTTCTTCGCCGTCAATCGCTTCCATGGAAAGCTATTTTGCGCCTTTTTAGTCACATATGTGCCTATCAATCTGATCTACACAATGTGGATCATTCAGGGCAAATTGCAGATTGTTCCCAAACTGATCGTATACTTTTGGATTGTGTACATTTGCAATCTATTGTTTGTCTTTCACTGCATCTTTGCACAGTGCACTGCACAGATTCACAAACCAACAAAACTACTATTTGGCATGATTATTCGTAATAATGCAGCCCGAATTGCACTACGAACACGAGTTCATATCGCCAATTTGGTAGCAGCACTTCACACACAAAATCGGTATGGTTTCACATATGGCGACTTTGGACTGGTTTCACTCAACACATTCGCAAAGGTAAACTTTGACATTAATGTTACATATTGACAATTTTACTAATTTTTAATCATCTCACAAAAGTTTGTACTTTTATACGGCAAGTATTGCATCATTTCGTATAAATTGATGAAGAAACGAATCATCGAATGAGCGTGGTTGGTGGTGCGACTTTGGTTGTGACGTTACACCCAGCATTCTGCCTCTTGACAATCGATTCGGCCACTTTCAGGAATATTCCAATGCAAGCCTACCTCACGATTGTGTGTTGCAACCAGTCAGTTTATATATTCATCTCCACTAATTGATTTTGTCAACGGTTAAAACTATTAAATTTCCCTTCCCCTTGTTAGACCCCATAAAAATGTTATCTTGGTCACCTTGATTTTTTACATTTTTTAATTGAAAAAATTTTCAGGATATCTATTTATTTATGTAATATCGAATTAATCTAAAAAACGATAAATTAACGTTTTTGGGAAAACGGTGAAATGATTAGAGCTACCGGAAAGGCGTTCAATTGACGCTTTTGGGAAAGCGGAATTCCAACCAAAAAGCTCTTTGATATATTTCGTTGAAATATTCTCCTTAGAGCCATTTTACCGCCTTTGATGTCGATGTTCAAGGTCATTTTTGCCTACCTTTGCCTACGGGGTGGGCCGGCACTGGGGTTTAGGTAAACGAACGAATTTAGTAGAATAATCGAACATCAATAGTTTCACAAAGAATTCCGAGTCATATTAAGTCGAAAAAAATACAAATGTGAATGATGCACAAAAATAATTAGAATAATCTTAATTTGTTGTGTGTTTTGGTTTCGGTTTTATATGTTCTGTACAATTTTTGTGTTCTGTGGAGAGTATAACATTTTAGTGTGTTGGCGTGTTTGGGGACGAAAATAGATAATTTGGGGTGACAGTTTGGTGCACGAGAGAGTGCGAGTATTCTGTGTGAGAGAGTTGGAGAATTTTTTGCACATTCTAGAAGTTTCTAGAACATTCCATGGATATATCCCTCTCAAAGGAGTATTCTCGAATGTCCATGTATAACCTTAGATTTCTACAACCTCTCTCATGTTTCCGCAATGCGCATGCGTCATTACAATAGCAACAATGCATTAGAATACTAAGAATCCGAATATCTCCAGTTCCACACAATATTTTGATTTGGGACCAAGACTAAAACCCTTCTTGGCCAAGTAAAGAATCCATGCCAAGTTTCATTCAAATTGGTCCAGTAGTTTCAGAATGCATAGCGGTCGTACAAACATATTTTTAGTTTTATGTATATATAGATAAAACTTGTGAAAAGAATATATTTTGCTGGTTGTGATGATGGAGATGTTAACCTATCAGTTGTACAATCTGTGATTGAATAGTATTTGTGATGTCATGTCATATTTAGTAATGTCATAGATAAATTTTTGACAATTTGATTGTGAGTATAAAGCTTCAGCTCATGAGATGGAATACTCTAAAAGAAAGAGATTTTTTGTTTTATGTTAATGGTAATTTTCAGAATACTCTATTTCTGATATCTAGAAATTTCTATTAAGTTCTTTTGAATGATTTTGTACTTCACGACTAAACGTACGAAAATTCTCTCTCATTTCAAGAGAGTAGAGAGATTTCTTCAGTTTAAAAGAAGCTTTTAAATCAGCTTAATTGCTAAAAAATATGTGCACCTAAAGTATCGCACACTTGAAGCGAGTGATAAAATAATAATAATACCGGTAAAATAATAATTTTATATGTCTATTATTTTAAAATAATAGATAACATTCTCACAAAACATTTCTATCTCCTATACCGTTGGCTCCGAGTTTACGCCAACGGCGTTATTTGTCTTTTAAAAATTAGAAAGCAAGAGGGCTCCATAACGCCGGCTGGTTCAAAAAACTAGTTAGGTAAATTCTGTTCAATATTTTGTAATCTTACATGTGTCCTTAATAATACTGAGGACATGTGTCCTTAATAATACTGCGAACATGTGTCTTTAATAGTACTGAGGACATGAGTCCTTAATAAAACTGCGGACATGTGACCTTGCTGCCGCTCAATTATCAGTATATTTTAAGAAGAGCAACACACATTGGAAATTGTTCGAACTACCGCTACATACGCTCGACAATTAAACAACATTTTTAATATTATAAATTTCTGTGTAAACTTTCAATATTTGTGTCGAATCAATTTCAGTAAACATTTGGTTGACAATATTTTTTAAATTATTCATTTCATGTTGTATTGTCATCATTCTACTGAATTTATCGTCCCCTTTATTCTTGTCTGCACAGCGATGCTCCAGATATCTTCTCAACAGACGATAGTGTACGTGATACTGATATCTAGTTTAATATATAAATAATTTGATGTGTGTTATAATTTTCAATCAAACCTTAAATATTCCGAACAGCTGATGTCATCTCGTGGCATAAAAAGAAAATATGCAATTATCTAGAAAATAATGGTATATTGAATATAGCGATTTAAACACATTTATTTAACAGTAATTACCAGATCTCGAATTGTGTGATCGTTTTCCATTTCTGTTTTTAGCTTGAAAGCAAATTTTCTAAATAATTGCGCCAAATTAAAATTTCGCAAGTGATTGAACGTGGCCAGCTTGATAAAAATTGCTCTGTTCTCGCATTGAACCTAAATATTTTAGAATACAAAACAAATATGTAAACTATTCATAATTGTCTTAAATCGTCCAACAAACCTCGCCAAAAAAGCCATCCATCTCAAAGTCAAATTGAAACGAAACCCAAATGACAATGAGTTCGGTAAAGAATGGCTTCAGTATGAGCAGTTGATCATCCTGTTTGAGACATCTGAATGCGGACATATTCTTACAAAACTTGACCACCTTGGTAATGTACTGTCCCATCACATTCAGGCACTGTATCAAATCGCTCACTTGGCCAATCAATTCCAGTTTGCTCTCATCACCAAAGTGGGACATTGCCTTTTGAATTTCACAGATGAGCGAAAGCTCGTGAGCGTTCAGGTCGCTTGGTGGGTTTGGTGTCAAGTTCTGTTTTATCTCAAAATAAACTTTATCTGCAATTCAAATTGTGTGATTAGTCGAATGAATCATTTGTCTACGCTTTACAATATACCGTTCTCATAAAAATCATCGGGCATAAAGTGGCCATTGAGATCCATATTATTTAAACACATTTTGCCATATTTGTAACACCAAATTAATTCCTAATAAAAGTCAAATAAAAAAATGTGTGTTTATTTTTCTGTCAATGGATCCACTCACTTTTCGCATGCCAATCGCGAAACGTTTGTCCAGTCGGCATCGTTTACAAAACTTTCGAGTAATCTTATCGATTGCACAATTGCCATTCTTCTTGCAAATGATAAAACACTAAATATAAAGTCATTAAATAGTACATTACAATTAACACCCAAAGCCCTTCATTGAATATTAATCAATAAAATATTTTCAATAATTATAAAAAATGTAAAAACCTTATTCTTGTGACCATTTCGGCGAAAGAACGCTTTGCACGATTCACAAGAAAGTCCATTAAAGTTGAGGCCTATAAATATAATTTTAAAAAAAAGTTTAATTTAAATTTAATTTTGCACTTAAGGTTTTGCATTGAAAGGTAATTAGTTTAGAATGTTTAATAAAATTTGTACGGGGAAATCTCTTTTGGAGTCGGTAATTTGGAAAATTCTGCTCTGACCGTTGGGGGAACTAAAATGAATTGAACTACATTGTACGGGGAAATCTCTTGGAATCGGTAATTTGGAAAATTCTGCTCGACCGTTGGGGGAACTAAAATGAATTGAACTACATTGTACGGGGAAATCTCTTGGAATCGGTAATTTGGAAAATTCTGCTCGACCGTTGGGGGAACTAAAATGAATTGAACTACATTGTACGGGGAAATCTCTTTTGGAATCGGTAATTTGGAAAATTCTGCTCGACCGTTGGGGGAACTAAAATGAATTGAACTACATTGTACGGGGAAATCTCTTTTGGAATCGGTAATTTGGAAAATTCTGCTCGACCGTTGGGGGGAACTAAAATGAATTGAACTACATTGTACGGGGAAATCTCTTTTGGAATCGGTAATTTGGAAAATTCTGCTCGACCGTTGGGGGAACTAAAATGAATTGAACTATATATTCCTGTAAAATCGAAGATTTCGACTATAGATTTTTTATTTTCTATATATTTAGAGTTGCGCTTGTAAATTAATAAAACATGCAAACACACCTAACGCTTCTAAATTGATAAAACAAGCAAATTGAACGGGTAATTCATTTTCCAGTAAATAATAAAAAATCGTGCCCCAGGTGTAACTGCAAGAATTGTTGCATATGTGTTGCATATAATGAGTATGTATTGGTACCTAGGTAAATAAGTGAACAAATCGATTGACAGTTCTTTCCAAATTTGCAGTTGGACATGAATGCAAGCATTGGACAGGTTTGTTTATTATACGTACTCAAACAATTGGAAAACAAATCCAATATATGCATACAATCCAAGGTGCAACTATATATAATCAACGATTCTTGTTATATCTTTTTGGTTCATTTCTGAAATGTAATGAATGATATTCTGTCATAGGAGACGTCACAAAAAACATTATATTTGTCAATTAAAGCTATTGATAATGGTATTGACCTGACTACAAATCATTGACTAAACGATAACTGAAGAATCACTCAAAATGAATGAATAATACTTTTTATGGTTTAAGTGAAAACTTGTTATTGAAACTGACAGTTTGGCTTATTCAAGGAATCGCGTTCATAAATTGTTACCTCCCATTGACGGGATTTACACCTGGGGCACGATTTTTTATTATTTACTGGAAAATGAATTACCCGTTCAATTTGCTTGTTTTATCAATTTAGAAGCGTTAGGTGTGTTTGCATGTTTTATTAATTTACAAGCGCAACTCTAAATATATAGAAAATAAAAAATCTATAGTCGAAATCTTCGATTTTACAGGAATATATTGCATCGATTTTCAATACGTGTTATGAATATGTTACCTTGCAAGGCAAGTCCAAAAAACACTGGAAAGCTACAAGGCACGATTCCTTTTGGCAATTGCTCACAGGACACAATACGGCTCCATTCCGGTTGAAATCCAAACCAAAGCACGATTCAATTCGCCACTTGCTCACAAGACACAATATAGCTACGTGATCATGATGATCATAACTATTACCAGATCGTTGTAGACAAAATCTAGCATACAGGAAAACAATATTTGTTATATTAGCAAATAGATTTTCCAGAAAACTTACGAAATAGCATCCACGGATATATAACAGTGTAACACCGTTAGTACCTTGTTCGTTTTTGCATAACCGATTTACCACCGTGTAAAATTTTTTGGAAGTAGCCATCACTTCAGTTTGTTAATCTTCTCCTTTGCTTATTTAAGTCTTAGGCTCCTTTCGAAATGTAATTCTTATTAACTTTTTGAATGTTGGCGGTATCAATTATAGAAGGTTGAGCCAGAGTTTGCTTCATGCTAGTGTCCACCACTCGTGGTCAACTTGTTTAGCTTCAATCACATGTGGTTTATTATTGAATTGAACACGAGCGGTCGTATCCACGTTCACATCTGGCAATGGTGGTTGACGGTTGTCTAATGCCACGGGATTGTTCAGGTTCGAAGGTTGATGGTTTTTATTCTTCAGGTTCTTCTAGTAGGACAATCTGATTATAAGGGTATACAATTAATTCCATGTCGTCACTTTTCGGTTTAGTATCTGATTACGAAGTTGACTGGTTGAGAGATCGATTTAGCCGATTAGAAGTTGAGGTACAGGTAGATATTCAGGGTTCAAACTCACAACGCGACGTTACAGCTCATCCTGCACAAAGTACTGTAACGGCCAAAGTACAGTGAAGATGGTCCTTCACGCTGCCTTCCCGATGCTGATCTAGTCATTTACAGAGATGTATTCGGGACAGAATGCGGCATTGGTTCTGTTTTTTGTCGTCTATCAAAATGGCCTAGAATTAAACAATGAAATGTTCAATCTTCCGTCATATTGCAGGCGGAAAAGGAGGGCGATGCTTCACGAAGCAGGAGATTTGTTGCGTACGAGTTGTGGCAAGTGGTTTTTATATTGCTAATGGTGGGGCAATGCCAATTTAATTCCATTTCCAATTGCATTTGTTTTTCTTTTTTTATTCCAATGCAGAAATGCAAACCAAAGATTGATTCTATTAGATATAAGATATATAAATGCTCAGTGATGCTCACATGACATAATATGCTTCGCTTCCAGTACAGAAATTCAAAACCAAAACACCAATTTGTTCACAAAAGAACCTAACTTAATTTGAGCACGTTGTTGACAAAACAATGTGTTTATGCAGCATCGAGCAGTAAACAAGACCGTCCACAAATGACGTTTGTTTTCACTCAAAATACGCATTTAACAACAAATAAGACAAACACACACGAGCACAGCAACGTATTCAGAAGTTTAACACACAAACATGCGCGAAATCGATTTCACGTGTGATTTTTGGTTTTCTGCGCATTTGGTCAAAAAAATGGGCATTTCACATAGTACATGTGATTGCGTCACTAACTTCTACAATTCAAGTGCTCCTCCTTGCTGGTGGGCAAAAGACACACCTCCTCCACTTCTACAATGACGTCCCCAAAAGGCTTAAAATGTACCAAATTTTTGGGGGCACTAGCGCCCAATGGGAAAAATACATGGAAAAGCGTTAGTTTACCTAGCAAAAATAACTAAAAAATCTATAATATAACATTGTACGGGGAAATCTCTTGGAATCGGTAATTTGGAAAATTCTGCTCGACCGTTGGGGGAACTAAAATGAATTGAACTACATTGTACGGGGAAATCTCTTTTGGAGTCGGTAATTTGGAAAATTCTGCTCGAACGTTGGGGGAACTAAAATGAATTGAACTACATTGTACGGGGAAATCTCTTTTGGAGTCGGTAATTTGGAAAATTCTGCTCGAACGTTGGGGGAACTAAAATGAATTGAACTACATTGTACGGTGAAATCTCTTTTGGAGTCGGTAATTTGGAAAATTCTGCTCGACCGTTGGGGGAACTAAAATGAATTGAACTACATTGTACGGGGAAATCTCTTTTGGAGTCGGTAATTTGGAAAATTCTGCTCGAACGTTGGGGGAACTAAAATGAATTGAACTACATTGTACGGGGAAATCTCTTTTGGAATCAATAATTTGGAAAATTCTGCTCGAACGTTGGGGGAACTAAAACGGTTGTAAAGAGCGACAGTCTTTTGATTACGTTAAAACATAGTTATAAACAAACAAACAAACTAACTAACGAAGACCAATCGATAAGGATCTTTATATATTTACCTATGGCTTTATCACCACAGACGGCACATTGCTTGGCGAGTTGAATTGAATTACATTTGTTGTCGTTGTTATTATCTTGCATGTTGGGTGTTTTGTGTATTTTTGAGAGTACTAACTAGGGGCTTGAAAGTGCACACACATACAGGCAAATAATTGTACCTTTAGTTGAGTCAAAACATTCAAGTTGAATGGTGCAGAGCACACTAAACTGAGTGAAACACTGCTTGAGAGTAATTGCATCAAAAGGGACTTTTGTGTTAAGACATCACTTGGATGTGTGTTTAATCATCATCCCCCGACACAGTAAGAAGTAGTTAAACCACTATTTACACTTGTACAGTGTGCACACACATGAATGGACCACTACACTACAAACCTGAGTGAACCTCATTTGAACGGATGCACACGTGAATGAGGCGAATTAATTAAAAGTGCATTTGCGTGTTTGGTCCGCTTAAAAAAGGACATAACGTTGCTAAAACACGTGAATGATCCCTATGATTTAAACGAAAAAAATTGACTAAATGAATTTTGCATATTTTTGCTGAATTTGTGTATCTTTAATTTAATATAAACTGAAAAATTCAGTTAGTCAATTTTGTAGTAAACATCTTTACCTTTAAGCTATAGTGGGAAAAATCGGTTAATAGGTTCCCGAGAAAAATGTAGAATACTTATTCTCGTTTAAATCATAAGGATCATTCACTTATTTTAACAACGTTATGTCCCTCATTAACCGTTTTAACGACGACACTCTAAGTTGTACACTGCTTCTACTGGGAAAATTTTCATATCTGCTTCTGTAGCGAAGCTTTGCTTTCTTCTCTATGGAGAAGCGAGTGAGCAACATTTTCTCAATAGCGAATTTTCTCACAACAGTAGACGCTCAATTATCTACTTCTATAGAGAAGTGGCTGTGCTGGTTCTTCTCTATACGAAATGTTGTTTGATTTTGAACCCTCAATAATCCACGAAATTAAAATAATCATGAAACTCGATATTTAATGATATAGAAAAAAGTTAAAGAATAATTAAATGTATAATAATTCGAACAAAAATAATTGTTAATTCTTTGATCGTTTGGCTTTGTTCATTTTCTTAACCTTTTCTATCGGTTTTCGTTTCGGTTCCTTTTTAGAATTGTTTTTTCGTTCTTGAACGCGTTGACGGAGATCATCACGATAGCGTTGATGAATCATTCTGATCTTGCCGACATCTAACTTATCATAGGGAAATTTTCGCAAAAGTGAATCGGAGAGTTGAATTACATTTTTACCATCAGTGGCAACAATCAAATCTTCTTGTTCGTCTGAATTGTTAATATCGATATCCTCACGAGCCAAGATATCTTCAGCGTTAAGTACATTTACTTCATCATCAGAAATATCCAGATTTGAATTGTCCGAAGTGCCAGTAGTTGTAGAAGTATCATTTTTGGCAGAATTCCGATAGGGATAACATTTGGGAACATATTTTGATAAGATCGAGCATTTATTTTTAATTTTGTTATTCACTTTGTTTGCCAAGAATGCCTAAAAACGATAACAGTAACGCATGAGTATATGATTTCAAATACAAAATAAAGTATCACTTACGATAACATTAGGGAATTCTTCACCTTTTGGCGAAAGACACATTAGTGGATGGGATTCTCGATATTGTTGGTAGTACTCATCAAACTTGAGCAAATGAGTCTCATTGTCAAATAGACGAGAACAAACGGCAAAAATAGTGGCATCACGAACTTGGAATGGGAACACAATGTTCAGCTGCTTGTAGATTTCACCTGCAAAGACAGCCAATTTGCCCGAAAAGTCATCCGGAAAGTATGAACATTCAATATTTGATATATTTTTCCGAAATTCCTTTTCGTCTTCCATCCACTCACTAACCGACACATCAGGAGAGTACTGCCATTTTGATTTTTCAAAGTTAAACTTCAAAAAGTTAAAATTTCCGTCAGGCTGAACAGCTTCTTGGTTAGCAGAAGGAAATGGATTGATCATATAAAGTATGTTAGCATTTTCAAATTTTGTTTTGGGAAAATTATAGATCATGTCTGCTATGTCAGTCTGGTAAGAAATCTCAAAAGAAGTAGTCAAAGGTACCTGCACATTATTTGATTGAATCACAGTGGAATTAGTACCAGGGGAAAATTCAATTCCTCCATTAGATTTTGAGGCTTCACCACCGGTAGAAAGAAGCTTCAAATCAGGTAATGTTGAATTAAGTGAATTCGACAAAGACAAAGAATATGTAGAATTAATCGAATAGTCTTGAACACAAGAAATAAATTTCTTCCTCTCCGGAGTAAGAATTTTCGTACCATCAGGATATAACATTGGGCAACAGATCCAAGTTCTACGATTGTCTTCATTATTTACGAACGATAGAAACCCTTCAATCGAGGTAATGCTTAGAGCTAAAAAAAAACTAATTAAATTCCGGAATATATTGATGATATTCCAAGTCCTCACACATTTGGAATATATCGTAGTCAAGAGACATCTTGAGAAGTAGCTACAGTCAGAAAATATCACCAAAAGACGGTCTTTCCAATAATAGCCGAAGAGAATATCCGCGAGGACACACACAGGATCTGTTCGGTGTCGCACTAATTAATGAGAGCACGTGTGCATGTGGCACAATCAAGTGACAGCAGTGAACCTCGTTATAACTATGACTCAAATATGAGTCACAAAGGAAAAAGGCGCACTTTCTCGCCACCATAGACGGACGAATCAAACTATCGATGGTGTCAAGCAGGCAAATTTCCTATTAAGAGGCGAGACTATCATTATTTATCGATAGTAGCGGAGTGCCTTAACGTTGCACTGCCGTTGCAACAATTGTTTTCAGTGTAACTACAGACTTCAGTGCTTATCAATTGATAGCTATTTTACATTTACAATTACAATTTTTGTATTAACTTAACTTTTTCATTTCGTCTGATTTTGTAATTTGTCTTTTCAACTTCATCAATATGAATCGTATTGTGCGAAAAGATCTTAATCCAAAAGTTCCGTTCAAAGAATTCATGTTAGGATCGATTTTCTCTAAAAGTTATTTTCAAGCAGTCAATTCGAGATCAGGATCTGCTTATTGTTTGTCTCCATGCTCATATAAAATCAACTCTCGTCAAAGTCATCTTTATGATCAACATCTGCAACGGATGCATCCAGTTGAGTACGAAACTATGATGAAACGGTTTGTTTAATATTGATAGTTGATATTTAAAAATAAATTTTAGCTAATTCATTTTAATTAGAGGAGCGAACTGACGAACGAACATCCGAGCGAAGCGAGGATGTGAGAGAGATAGTGAGTGACGATTCTACCCCAAAAATTTGGGAGAATGGTATTTCTTGTGTCAATATCTCCTCCAAAACTACTACATGGATCGGTCTGAAAATTTAACACAATGTTCGGGTGGTGGTGAAGACGTGCTGTGTTGGTTTGGGGCAAGGTAGGTCAAAGGTCAAAGGTACAGCGGAAATACGAATTTTGTATAGAAATGTGTAGGGACCGAGTGTCAACAGTGACTGTGCGACACAGACAAGCACACACGCTGAGCAGAGTCTAGTGGACATGGCGTTGGCCTTTGAAGCGTGAGGTCCAGGTTCGACTCCCGGTTATGGAAGTTTTTTAAGATTTATTTTTAATTTATTTTAAGATAAAAATGATAAAAACTATTTAAAATTAAGTCAAACACATCAAATTGTTCAAATTAGTTGTGTTTTCGTGACTTTTATACTGAATGTATCGTACATTTGACATACTTATAGATTGGGGCATAAATGTGCTAATAATAATTATTTGTATTGGAAAACATCTTAAAATGGCCTAGACATCGGTTAAATATTCATTTCAACTCAAAAATTGCAAAAAATAATTCAAAAAGTAATGTCCACAACCGGGAGTCGAACCTGGACCTCCCGCTTCAAAGGCCAACGCCTTGTCCACTAGACCACCAATATGTAAAGTTCAGTGAGGCCAAAATAATTTCCCTTTAATCGTGGGGCCGATTTTTAGGGTTTGATTTGGGATATTTGGGTATTGGGCCAACCAAATTGTGGACTGGGAGTCATTAATTTACATGAAAACTCATTTTCTGGTAGATGTAATCAGGAATAATACACCAAATGGCGTGTTACTGTAAACAAAACACACATTCTATACGGTGCTGCATAATAGCACTAACAATGTTAGGGGGACATTGAATTGAGTGGGCTGTGGGGACATGAGCACTTTTTTGAACTGTGAGAGTTGTGAACGTGAACGTACGTACTCTGTTTTCGATCCTCCGAAAAGTCGACGAGGAATTGATGAGAGTAGGGCAATCGCTCGCGATGTGCAAGTACGAATTTCGGGTAACCACGCCTACCAGTCGAATCCATAGGCTATAAAACCCTTATCTTTGCAAGATCTCGAAATATGATCAATTATTTCGTGTTTCCCATTAAGATTAATTAAATTAGACTATTGATTCGCTCGGTTACGTATTATATGAAATACTATTGGGCAGTGTAGGGATAATACAGCCCATTTAAGAGCTGTCATTAAAGTACGTTACTATTAAAAATAAAGTGGATGTTCTGCCCAATGGTCAGTAGCGCCCAAAAGACAACAATTTTAAGAATTCAAATTGATTTAAGAATAACAATTTTCATTTATTGAAATAATTAAAAAAATAAAACAACCTATTTGCTATTAACCTTTTTAAACTCGTTCTCCTTATTTCGAAATTGACTTATCACGTAAATGTTGGCATTTAGAGCAGCTTCCGAACAAGTGCGACGAGCTTGCTTTGAGACATCTTGAACGTACTTCTCGACGTCTTGAGTGTGGCAAGGAACACTTCGAGGGCAAATGAAATTGGACAAATCAATTCCGATGGCCAGGGGCGGCTCGAAACAGTCAATGTCTAGATCCAACATTTCCCAGTAATTTTCGACCGAAAAATCTAGCTCAACTTTAGGCAAAACAAAATATCTTATGTCCAGTCGCTCTTCTCGGTCCAATTTCGGTCTCTTTGCTGGAGGCTTCATTGGCGGAGTCATGATTGCGTCAATTCGCACACGATAAATTATTTCGGTCGCTTTCTTTCGAATGTCCTCGTCTTTGTCTGTTAAGGACAGACGCGGGTAACGTCTACTATGAATGGCCCCCTTTAGCTCAAATCTATTGATTTGACTAGATGATATTTGAAAGGTTACTTCTCCTTTAATATTTGACCGATTTTGGCATATTATAACTTAAATTAAAGATAAATTGATTGGCTTTAACGGCATCAGAAAACATTTATGAAAATATTTTTTATTGAGAATATAGATCAAAAAATGTAAAAAAAGTAGCATATTTTGAGCACTTTAAGATGAACTCACGATCAGATAAGATAACATTTTTAAAATGTTTTCTGCCCGCCAAATAGAGAATCTTATTACCTTTAATAAAAGCCCTGGTTCAACAAAATCGAACCAGTTTTGTAAGAGAAGAAGCAAAAACAAAATGCAAAGGTCTTGATTTGCAGGAGAATGGAAAAACTAAAAGGTATGCATTGGCCGGTAGAGGGCAAATGCGAAAAGTGCATCCTGGAAATGTGGATTTTTTGTGACTTTTCGTCGGAATATTGTTCTAATTTTTTTGTAAAATGATAGATAATGAGATAACCGATAATTTAAGATATTAAAATAATTTGAAATTTTTAACGAAAAAATTGAGCCGCGACTTGCCTTAACATCGACAGAAGAATGTTCTCGGTGTGAGCGAAATACGAGTTGTCTCTCAGCACTTTTTCGATGCAACCTTTGATTGATGGAGACAAATTTCGGCTGAGTTTCACCATTTGAAAGTAATGTCGTGATCCAGAAGATATGTTCGGATCATTTCTAATGCCGAAGAACACAGGCGCATAGCAGCCAACGATGTAGTGGACAATTTCGGTCAGGTGAGGAATAGTTGTTGGGTCTTCAGTGGCTATATATTACTTCAGTTCAATAGTTCGTGTGAGTTCATTGTTATAACTAGATGACGCCACTAGTACAACTTTAGCCAAATATTGTTAAAATAGACCAATGTGTAAATAGGCGTACTGCCGCACTGGACAGTCGACGGCCACCTGTTTGTTTATGTTTTGCTCCCTTCACAGTGTTTATTGATCAAGTTCCCGCCAAATTGGTTGATTGCACTTTTGATCTGACAAAATGCTACCTTCAAAGCATGACGCTGTCTATGTGGAGTATCGAAATGGCCATTCTAAGGCTGAGGCGTTCCGACAGCTAACCAGCTATTACGGCAGTGACTTTATATCATATTCTTACGTCGTAAATCTTTACAGCCAATTTAATCGAGGCGATTTTAGCATTCTCACCGGTTGGCATCAATCGACCCCTGATAACAATCAGCTACCTGAACAAAGCGACAATCAAATTAGTGACCAGTGCATGCTTCCGATCGAATGTGAGCCCGAATTCTTGCCCAACACTAACTTACCCGACAATTCTATGAGCTATGCTTCTGTGGTTGAGATGAACCAAGACAGAATACAAGGTCGCCAACCTTTTAGTGATTTGTCTAATGTTGCCATTTCTCAATTCGAAAAAGAGACCGGACCACCGAATGCATCTCAACTTATTCTCCCATGTGAAAGTGTAGCTTCAAAGATTGCTTCCACTTTGGATCGCAAGCAAAAGCGGACTATTTGTTTGCTTCGAAAATGACTGTAGTAGAAGCTCATCGCCAGTTGAGTGGTATTTTTGGTGAAATAACTTTCAGTGAATCACTTATTCAAAAGTGGTTTGAACGATATTCTCTTGGTTATTACGCAAATACTGATCAAGTTCGAACTGGCCGCCCATCTTATGTAATTGACCAAGAACTGATTCACTACATTGAAGCTAATCCACTTGCTCTCACTGTAGACATGGCTGAATACTTTATGGTTTCGCCATCTACAATATTTCGCCATATGAAGCGGCTTGGCTATGTTCTGAAGTTGGACAAGTATGTTCCTTACCCGATCACCGAAAAGCAAAAAGCAAACAGAAAGTTTGCTTGTGCTTCTTTGCTTTCTAAATTACAAGAAGAGCCGAATTTCCTAGAATATCTCGTGACATGTGACGAAAAAATGATCTTCTTTGATAATTCCACTGCTGCTCGACATTGGCGCAAAAGTGGCAAATTGGAAAGTAAGAAGTTGTTTTGCCCTAAGCCGAGCATTCACTGCCGAAAAGTGATGATTTTGGTATTTTGGGACATTTTTGGAATCATTCACTTCGAGTTTCTCCCTGAGGGCTCTACTGTGAACTCTAATTACTATTGCCAAGTGTTGGATCGAGTTCGCGTTGCTTTGTGGAACAATCGACCATCTCTTCGTAATCACAAAATAATATTCCATCAAGACAACGCAAGTTCCCACACTGCACAAATCACCACTGCCCTGATCAATCAATTCGGTTGGGAAAAGTTAATTCATCCTGCTTATTCTCCTGACCATGCTCCATCTGATTATCACCTGTTTCGTAGTTTATCGAAAGTATTGAAAGGAGAAAAATTCAAAACAAGAGAAGAGGTGGCCAATTTTGTGGAGAACTTCTTTGTTCATGTAATAATGGAATTATTCCGAATACTATTAGTCATCTATAAACTTTCAACTTTACTTCCGATTAGATGAGTCAGTCAGTCCAAGCAATGCTGTAACCTTTCACAAAAGTTTCGACATGCAAAAGTACAATCTTGATTACGCTTCTAGCAATGATAAAGGGGTTAAATATAACCTCTTTGGAGCCCATCTTCGCAGTTTGGTGATTGCTCGTTGTGAGTGTTGTTGATAACAAGTAGAAAAGTGTTGATGAAGCTGAAAATTGTTGTCCCAAAAAGTGTTCGAATGTGGCAACTTGTGAGTGATCTGACGATAACAACAATTGAGTCTGGTACTAGCCGGTTTAACCAGTTGGTAACCAACAGAAACGTAACTTTCTCGTTCGAGAGAGAGTTAAATCACAAATCAAATCACACTGACTTGAGCAATTTCTTGTTCTCGTCTTATCAAACATAAGACACTACACGAAGTAATCAAGAGTCATGAGATCGAATGATCACCTTCTCATTGAGACTCATTCCCACAACATGCTACACAACAGTCCCGTACTCATTCATTCTATAGCCCGTACACTAATACGAACCAATATCCCAATCACGCATCCTTTGGTTTCTTATCACGTGCGTAACTGCTATATTAGCGCTGCCGACCGTCAACTCGAGGCGCGCCATCATCATTTCACGTTTTATTTTCACCCGAATTAAGTGTTTGTCTATCACAGTGGTTTTGGTCCAATTTCACCTTATGCCTGTGCTGCTGTCTCATATGTTCTCTCGTTCGTTCGTCTGTCTTCTAACTGGATCTGGTCACTTGAACTCTGCCCTCTTCAAGAATCTTCATCATCTTGATTAGGATAGACACCGCCGTACCTTTTCCCTTCTACCCTCATTTCCAAGCTTCAACTTTAGTCCCGAATCATCTTCTCAAAACTCTCTAGAATAGTCCTGCCTTTCCCCATTTTCCCTTTTTATTCTCTACTGTACTTTTTTCTACAATAAATCTATTCTACAATCAGTTTAACGTGTACCTTGCTTGGGGTAGAAAATATCCTACATTTACATGGACAAGACATACGAAGTTGATTTCTACAGTAAAGGAATTCTGAAACTACCATCTTTGTGGCAAAAATGTATAGATGCTAATGGTGATTACTATTAATTTAAATTGTAAATTTGTTAATAAAATAATTTAATTTGATTTGTGAAAGAGAAAAGTTCTGTTCAGTTTCACTTTGTTTACATCTCAATAGAATTGCCTGTAGAAAGTGGCGCCACCTAGTTATAACAATGAACTCACACGAACTATTGAACTGAAGTAATACAAACGGAGGATTCTGTTTGCAGTCGTGAGCCAACGTGCGTGGCCAATCTCACCAGGAGGTGTCCGCAAAAGTTTAGCCGGGCAATTTCCACTGATCACCGCCAAACAAATTTGGTACAGATAGTCTTGGTCTGATCGTAGTTTCATTGTCTTTGAGCGATGATTGTCCGAATATTCAGGAAAGTACGACACAGACACGGGCACAAACTTGACCATTGGAAGTAATTCGAGGTTCTGGTCAATCAATTGGCCAAGCTGTCCATGATAGGTTCGCTGACCATTTGATTTTCCAACCAGTTCTCTCATGATCCTTTTAAGAGGCAACTCGTTCATGTGAATGAGACAAACAACACGTTGTAGTGGACGATTGAGTGCCTCTTCCAGTCTTCGAACTATTCCATTCCACGAGCCAGTGTTGGTTGTCTCGCCATCAGTTCCCACGACTCGAATGCTGTCCATACTCAGTCCACGAGCAGAGAAGAAATCTACAATTCGTTTCACAGCAGCAAACGATGCCTAAAAACAATAAAAAATTAGATTGATTCAATTAGTTAATCATTACCGTATCTCCCCCATCTTTAACAACCGATAACGCACAAATAAAGAAAGGGTTGGGATCATTCAGTCTGTATCCCAACAAGCTGTAATGGTCCTCTTTGACCACCTTGTGCGAATGCGAGCCATCTTTCTCCAATTTGTTCGTGTTCGTCTCGTCGGCACGTTTGTCAAAGAAGAGGCCAACTGGTGGGTCCAATTTCATTATTTCCAAGTGCTTTTTAGTCGCTTCCTCCCGAACCAGTTGTTTTGCTTTTTGTACCTTTGTAGGATTCAACTTGACATTGTCGTTTGATTCGGTTAACACTCCAGCCGCCTCCAGTGCTGCGTTTCCATCTCTCGCAGCTGAAGAATTCGACGACCCGCCAATAATGGACGATATTGCGAGCTTCCTCATTGGTAACATATTTCGAGTTGGCGCCTTCTTCTCCTTGAATGGTCTGAAATCTGGCGAATTATCAATGTCGAGTTCATCACCAGAATCGCTTTCATATTGCACATATATTGCATTCACTGAATCGTACATTTGATTTCGCTTTCTCTTCTCTTCGCTTTGAACTTTCTTTTGTTTATTTTCGTTTCTTTTTTGTTCCTTCGCCATAGCAATCTTAGCATCCTTGGTCCTTTTCGTATCAATGGCACTAGAGACTGTCTTCAATTTTGTGGTACGCTGCTCAAACAAGTACTCAGTGTCTTCTTTTGGATTCGAACAAACAGCACACGTACACAATGTTCCACCTTTTGACTCTTTAGACTGACATCTGGCAAGATCGAAAAGTCGATCAAACTCTTCATGTTTCGACTGAACTCGTTTCAGTGAGGAAGCAGATATTCGGTTTGTCTCTGTGCGATGATACCACTTGTACTCTGCCAAATATTCATTGTACAACTTCACAACTCTTGGTGTGATGCTCGTTACCAAAACAGTCGTCACAGAGGCTCTTTCCCAAACTTTGAAAACACTATTAGCCACTTGTTCGGCCAAATCGTCGACTTTGAAAGTGTTAGTTCGAGGGGCTAGATTGCGGAGATGAAGGTAATGGCGCAACACATCAGCCTTTGTGGGCAACATTGAATCACTTAGTTTAGAAGGGTGTCCAATGTACGGACAAGCAGTATTTGAGCGTCTAAACATGATTGACATGAGTAAAACAAACCAAAAGAAAGAAAACAGATCAACAAGTAGTGAACCAAATCTTTCAAATGCCTGCAGCGACCATCGATCATGAAAACAATGACAGAGCGGTTAGCACCCTCCTAGTGATTTCTCGCACTCAATGTATTTCTATTGGTAACGCTGTATATTAATTGCTCATATTTGGGCACTGTGTTTTGTTTTGGTTTTAAAAAACATTCATAAACTACGTGACTTGCCACAAAATGACCGAAATTGATATTGGATATTTTAATCTCAATGGGAAACACGAAATAATTGATCATATTTCGAGATATTGCAAAGATAAGGTTTTTATAGCCTATGGATTCGACTGGTACTCGTGGTTACCTCAATTTCGTTCATGCACATCGCGAGCGATTGCCCTAATGAGAGGCCTGACTGTACAGCCTTTGAATGGTCTTTGTGATGGCATGTCATATTTAGTATTTTCTATATATAAATTTTTGATAATTCGATTGTAACAGATTGTGAGTATAAAGCTGCAGCGCGTGAAATGGAATACTCCAAAAGAAAAAATTTTTGTTTTATGTTAATGGTAATATTCAGAATAATCTATTTTTTAAATGTCTAGAGCTCTCTATAAAGTTCTTTTGAATGATTTTGTACTTCACGACTAAACGTACGAAAATTCTCTCTCACTTCAAGAGTAAAGAGATTTCTTCAGTTTAAAAGAAGCTTTTAAATTATTGTTAAAAATATGAGTACCTAAAGTATCGCACACTTCAAGCGAGTGATAAAATAATAAAAGATAATCTCACAAAACATTTTCTATCTCATATACCGTTCGCTCCGACTTTACGCCAACGGCGTTATTTAACATTAAAAATAAGAAAGCAAGTGGGCTCCATAACACCGGCTGGTTCAAAAACTAGTTGATAACTTTGAGTGACCGTTAGTTTAACCTAAATTTTTAGGCAAAACGGATTTGAATTGCTTAATCCCATTTATAAATTTAAATTTGTACTTTGTATGTACGCTCTACGCTCTAGGTGTAGATTCATTGGCTCGCTAGCCTTCGAAGGGAGAGGTTGTGTTCGAAATTTCTTTCTTTCGACTTTTCTTAATGCCTATCTGTTCTACTTGCAAGACATTTTTTGGCTCTGACCGTGGGCTGGGTATCCACGTCGGCCGCATGCACAAGACCGCGATGACACCATCTACAAGTAGTACTCAAGCCCCTCAAGCGAGTTTGCCACTGGTGGCTACAGACCGTCCACCTCCAGACCCACCCGACGACTCCAGCATCTCCGAGGACACTCCGGCAACAACCAACAGCGACATATCCGTCGAGTGTCAAGTATGCAAGCAAAAATTCCAAAGCCACCGAGCTCTGCAATCGCACTTCATATCGCACCCTATCGAAGCTAACCAAGCCCGTGCGAACAACCTGCGTAGAAACCAAGCACCAAGTCTGAACAGAACCACCCAAGACGAAACTGGACACCGAGAAGCTAACCTCCGAGCTCAAGTCAACAAGTGGTACTCCACGTTTGACCGATTAGCAAATTGCCTCGACCACTTTGACCGCGAGACCTTCTTTTCTCAGGTCACGGAATTTCAAAAATTCCTTCACGAATCAACTGAGTACACCCCTGGCCCCATCCATCCCGCCACCGTTTACTTTCGACAAAGACGGAAGCGAAAAGACGCAATCATAGGAGGTCAAGCCTCAAAGTGTACTAACCCCGAGCGTCGGGACCGTAACGCAAGGGTCAGAAGAAGAGCAAGATACGAATACGATCTCGCCCAGTTTGAGTACTACTACCGGAGGCGAAAAATTGCGCGGAAAGTTCTCGACGGCGAGAACAGTAAACATTGTCAAATTCCGATGACCGAGCTTTACCATCACTTCTCAAGTCTTTTCGAAAGTCCCAATAACGATATCTTGGACAACTACTCCAATGACGCTGTATCCAAGCCCGACATATCTATATCAGTAGATGAAGTCCAACAAACCATAGCAAAGATGAAGATCGATTCTTCCCCAGGATATGACCGTGCCCTCATGCGCACAGTGAAAGATCTGAACATCGCAAGCATCATACAGCGAATCGTCATTATCATGCTCGAGACCGGATGTTCCTCCGGGATTCCAAGAAGGCAAAACCATCCTTATTCACAAAGGAGGCGACCCAAGGGATGTTGGAAACTGGCGACCCATAACTATGTATTCAATCCTAAGAAGAATCATTGAAAGAATTCTCGACAAGTGCTTCAGAGCGCAAGTCTGTCTAGACCGCAACCAGCGAGGCTTTGTTATGGGAATGCCAGGTTGCCACGTAAACTCCGCTTTGGTCAACGCATGCCTAACCCGAGCCAAACGAGACCGTAAAGATTGTACCGTGGTTTTCCTCGACATCACCAAAGCTTTTGACCGAATCGGACACCTGCAGTGTCTCATGAGCAAAGGTGTTTCCACCAACCTAACCCGCCTCATCATGCACTGTTAAAAACGAGTTATAATGTATCATGACTTATCCGGTCAAATCATAATAGATCATAACTTTTGTAATGATAGATTATGACAAATGAAAGTTAAAGTGTAGCACTACAAAAGTTATGATCTATCATGATACCAGTAATGATAAGTTATGACAAATAAAGTTATAGTACATCATTACAAAAGTTATGATTTATCATGATTTCGGTTATGATACATTATGACAATCGAATGTCATAATATGCTATGACAATTTAGGGTTGATGAAAATGTTATGTTATTTTAATATTGGTGAAAGAGAAGTTCGTTACGATATTTCGGTAATGTCAAACGAAGTTATGAGAAAATATGAATTGTTATGATCTATTATAACTAAAGTCATGATAGATCATAACTTTGATATGAACCACTTGAGTAAAATAGCCGACCTAGGTGTCAATAGCCGGCAAAAGTAACCGTTGAGAAAACACAACACAGCAGCTGCACGCTGCCACGCGTTCGCCGGTGACCGTCGTTTCAAAGCCAACTTCTGGTTTTATCTACTTTTCATCTAATATCTCAATCCTCAATCACCTCAAACTTATCACCTCAACATACCTTATCAACGCCCGCATTATTTTTATGCTTCTTAACTTCCTAAGTAGTTTTTAGTACCATTTTGTACTCTTCGTTAGTTTCCCCCCTTTTAGCGGGTGTCCTTTTTAGCGAGACGAAGTTCGAAAGAACGAAGTCGAAGACTAATAGTTTCACTCTGTCTGTCTGTCCGTCCGTCCGTTGCTTTCTTGCCAGAAGAAACTACACCACCCCCAGCAACCAAACTTGGCACACACACTTCATACCATCTGAAACGGTTACATTCCAAAAATCAGCATCCTAGGTTATCTGGTTGTGGAGATATTATCCAAAAAGATCTTTTTTCTGAACACGTTGGTATGCCGTAAGCAAAATATGACAACACATGGGTAGCAGCGACCAAATAATATATCTTTTACACACATTTCATAAGAGTAACGTCATATGTGAATTATTCATAAATGGGCATTTGTTTTGTTTTGAATAGCTTTGAAGTTAAGTTGCTTACAATCACAATTTCAAGACTCTAAGCTGCCTTTAGTTCAATTATTTGACCACAAATTCAATTCGTGAACACATTTTTGGAGACGAACGACCTCTGACCAATATAATTGTATTTTACTTTAAAGACGGTCTTTATTACATTTTCTGGTTATATCTATTGTTTTTTTCTCAACGTTGCCACAATTGCCTTGTGTATCACCTGCAGCAAGTCTCTATCTTCTCCATTTTAAAATGAGACAGAAAACTTATCTCATGTCTTTGGATATGTCAGTTTGTAGAGAATAGAAGAAACTCAAGACATCAGGAGGAGTTATCATCAATGCTCCAACACAAAGCTTATGAAACTTATAACTTATGATGGTATTCCAAAATGAATCAATATAGATATTCAAGCACCTGATCCAAGTATAACCTTGAAGATGGATACAACGGTGTGTTTCGAATGAAGATGTCGATGCACAACCGACAGTCCATATACGAGTATTATCTGTATTTTGAAGAACTCCCGTAAATATATCAACAGTACAGTAAGAAAACATTGTAGTGATTGCTTGACCGTGAATAGTGGTGCTTTGGAGGAACAGTTGGTCAAATTAAATTAAATTCTTTGTAAAGTTTTCAATTCGTGGTCTGTCTTGGTGGCCAAACTGCAATATTTACCTCAAAAGGTGTCATTCTCCAGTGAGGAGGCATTCGCGTTAATTCTTTAGTCAATAATTCCTAAAACACATCACGGTTTGTTTGCTTTGTATTGCAGCAGCATACACATGTTGTTAACAGTTTTATTGTTTGTTACACGCAGATATTTGACTTTGATTCTGAAACAAACATGTTGAACATTGTACAACCCAGCACATATTTTCACACTCCCACATTTGATGTACCAGCAATGTTCAAACGAGATATTCAAAATACGAAATAATATCTTAAATTTGTGGGATTGTAAAAGTAAGTTCATTGTATAGAAATAATACTAAACAATATTTTATCATAATCAAAACTTCGTCTCGCTACTTTACCGGCTTGCCGGAATTTTTTATTGATTAGATTGATGTTTCTCTAGATTTAATCTTATTGTAAGTCACATCCATTACATATTTGTAACATGACTAACCTATTGTTTTGTCCACAATAGCTGCATTTCCAAGATTTCCACTTGGTGGAACACCACACCAACGAGGAAAACTAGGAATCTGCCTTTATCTCTATACAAACAAATTCGTGAACCTGGCCTATTCTCGGGCGATCGCGGTGCATTCAATGACGAAACCATCACCAAGTTGGACAGTGACTTCTTATCGAAATTTCCGATTATTCGCGCACATGGGGCCCGGAAATGGCGCACCGTTCCTCAATGGATTATGAAGAAACTAACTGCTCTACAAGCTAACGAGAAAATAACTCTTTGCTTTTGTATATTCTATATTTGGTATAATTGGTTATGTTCAAAATATCTACATAAAAGTGAAATTGTGCCCGCTTTTTCTCGAAAATACAAAGAGCTTGGGCATTTTCATTATCGCACCTTTCAGAGACTTTTTTGAAGATTTAGGTTTAGATTGAAGGTTTGTATTCATTAACGAATTATTTACTTTCAATTGTTAATATATTTTTTGCTATTTTTAGTATTTACTGATGTCCAAGTTATCGAACAAGATTAATGTGAAAATTCGCCAAGGAATTTGAAAGGGAAGAGCGAAAAACTTGGATTGTGAAGAACATCCTGAGTGAGTATCGAGGGGGAAAGTGTTTCAAGAAATCAAAGTGGAATGCTTAATGTAAATCGATTTATATGTTTAGTTTTAATTGTTCATTATGAATTTTTATCTTGATTATTTGATTTATCGTGTAATTTTGGTACTCGATTTTTTCTAATAGTATTGTATTATTTAATTTTGAATAAAGTAATTTAATTTACATGAAAGTAATAGTTTATTATAACTAATACAAGGCGAGTATAGAGTGCTAAAAGTAATACTGTATTATGACATTTGTTGTAATGCATTATAACTAAAAAGTTATGATAGGTTGCGATTTTCCAAATCATGATGTATCATAACTTACTTTTAACAGTGTGGCTCTACTCGCTGACAACAGAATCCGCATAGACACAGGTCTGGTCAAGTCACATCCTATACAAATTCGGAAATCTGTCCCGCAAGGTGGTCCACTTTCGCCGATGCTATTCAACATAGCAATTGATCACATATATCAAGAAACGTGTGACACTTACTTTGCAAACAAGCACGGCTACGAGATTTCATCCAACAAAGACGCTCTTCTGTTGACTGGCTTTGCCGACGACCAAACCATCACCGTAAAATCACCAAGCAACGCACTCCGTGTTATCGAATTGGTCACCTACCTGTTCCAGAAGGTTGGCCTACAAGTGAACCCGCGGAAGAGTTCTGCAATCAACATATCGAAGGGCAAACTCGTTCCTATTGATCTTATCACAAGTAACGGTGAAAGGATCTCCTGCATAGGCGAAAACGAACGAATTCGCTATCTCGGTTGGTTCAACAGTGAACTCGTCTTCGATGATATGCTGATCGACAATATGACCACCAATGTAAACAACCTACTCAAGTCAATTTTGCTTAAACCAGCTCAAAAGCTAAACATCCTCAACGAATTCCTCTTTCCACGTTTGATCTACCCTTTACAAGCAGCACCTCTCCGAAAGATTCCCAAAGAAAGCCTCCAAGCAATGGATCTCACTATCCGAAACAGTGCAAAAGCAATCATTGGACTCCCAACCTCGACAGCTACAGCAATGTTCTACGCGCCACGCAAATTTCGTGGAATTGGCCTTGTCCGCTGTGAATGGGAAGCGTATTTACAACACCACTCAATGGCCATTAAGTTATCAGCAGTCCCTGACCCACTGTTCCACGAGATCAAAGATTGTCAAGCAGAAATCAATCTATGCCAAGACCAGCTCGGACTACACGAGCAAACCACCCGGCAACTACGTGCCGCACTACGTGAAGCTGAATTCAATAGGTGGTCCCAGCTTTCATATCAAGGAGTCGGAATAACGCACTTCCGTGATTACCCAAAAGCCAACCGTTTCACGTATGCAAAAAACACTTTATCCGACTCCGAATGGACAGCCGCTATAAAGCTCAACACAGGATACGCAAATCTGGTGGGCGTACCAGGAGTACAGACGTTAGGAGGACAAGCTGCCAACCTCTGCCGTCGCTGCGGCCGAGAGAAAGAAACTCCATCACATGTCCTTGGCACTTGTACCTTCACCGAACGACTCCGAAATGCACGCCACCACAAGCTAAAGTACAAGATTGCCGACCTCCTCCGTGACAAAGGTTTTCAATGTGTAATAGAAGCTCAATGCATAGACGGAGACGGTCGTAATAGATTTGTCGACATACTGGCGGTCAAAGCCGGCTCGAGGAACGCTTTCATTATCGATCCAACCGTTCGCTGGGAAATTAACGAGGACATAGGAACACTCGTGCAGGATGAGAAGACCCAGATCTATGCAAGCTGTGCCGACGACCTGCGGAACAAATACCCGACGATTGGCAACAAGGCGATCGAAGTCATCGGGCTATGGGTAGGAGCTCGTGGTACCATCAGCACCAGGATGTTGGCCTTCTTCGACCGTTTCGGACTGAACCGCAAGTTACTGCCCGACATTGCAGAAGAAGTGCTGACTGACTCCATACATATGGTGCACAACCATATCTATGGTCCTAAATAATCTCCGACAACCAAGATCACTCGATGTCATAACCCGTCAACTACAACCTATACCATCTTCTACACAGACAGACTCACACAATGACTCACCCAGTACACCCAAACAACCCTATCTACACTATTGTCCTCGGATTACACCTACTCACTGTGTCTCAGGGCAATTCACTATTCAGTGAACAGTCAACAAGGCTTAATAAAGTTTTGTTTTTCTCTTGTACCGCAAAAGTCGACTCTACTAATAATGCTAACATAAATCACGACAGGCATGCAAAAATAATTCGGACATGTGTCCTCGTTATTGTCCGCTTTTCATTGACTAATCGATATATTTGACTAGTAGTAAATGTTTTTCTGGTAACTAAAATAAATAAGTCAACCAAAAGCTTCGCGTTTCGCTCTCCGCTACGCGTTTTCAGTTGACTTGTTGTCTGAGCGTGAGCGAAGACTACTCTCCAGCTTTTTAGCACTTTTCTCAAACGATAAGGCTCCGAGGTGTGTTAATCGATTTGAATGAAATTTGGCACAGATTCTTAAAAATATGTAAACCAGTGCATGACGTGCATGAAGTCTGTCGCACTGTGATGACTCATCGATAACTGTTGGAACGGCCAGTCGAGTTTCATCCAAAACAACTTTGCGTATGCCTCTTCACTGCAATGTATTTTTAGGGCAGTCGATTCTTTAGACTGTTTTGCAATTGCATTCAGTAGTCAAAAGTTGAATCTAACAGTTTTATATGTGCATACGTAATAAAAAGAATAAATCATTTCTTGTGAGCAAAATCAATATTTCTATTCTAGTCTAAAACACAATTTAATAAGTCAGAGTTCCTGATCTTTCAGAGCAGAAAGCTACTTCTACTTGCAAGTGATTGTGAATTATGTTCGCTTTAAAGAACATTGCCAATTTGGCAAATCATAGATTGTGTCCCGTAATGGCATTACATCAGCTGCTGTTTGTTTTTGCAATTCATCAATTTGAAATCTCAAATCTTAGTGTCGGTGTTTTTAACGTTCATCATTAAAAACTGATCTTAACCCTTTCTAGTCACACCATATCACATCATTTTGGTTATTCTTCTTTCAATGGTTTGTCTTTCAGTCAGAGCCAACAGAAGCGGTTGTCCGTTCCGATGGGCAAGTTGAGCAAACAAATATTCAGTCACCGTTGTGGAACTATTTGCGCATAAGCAAGTTCTATTTTAATACAGTGCTTTTGATAATATTTACTATTGAGGGTTGCATTGTAACTGTTGAAATGATCGTAATTGTTATTCAAAAGATGCTCATAACTCGACGCTTTCCGAAAGGTTCAAAAATTTTGGTAAATATAAAATAATCAAAAGTTTGCATAATTATTATTCTAATTAATTTATTACAAATAATATAGGCTATTTTTATCTTGGGCTTTGGTCAAATTTTTATTTTTGTATTTGATCAAATTATTTGATCATCTACACATAATGAGAACATTGATCAACAACGATTCTTTAATTGTGTTGAAAGATAAATCCCAAAGTTGGCTGACCAAAGGATTTCACAATTGGATTGCTGAATTATTTCATACTATGAACACATCAATAAACAAATCTGATAAAGTTGAACAACTTATATGGCTATAAACACTTGAAAGTAATAGATCACATCACTAGCTAAAATTGTTAGATTTTAAAGATAGTTTTGTACAAGTCCCGCAAAACCAACGTTTTGTTTTGCCTTTTTATAAAATCCTATTGGATTGCTTAGTCACATTCTGAATGTCAACTCGGCTTTGGACACAACACCTACTGTAATCAAACGTGGCAAATTAGGGAATTCATTCGACCAAACTATGATATTCTCCAGCCATCCAATGAATAAAAGACACAAACTGAATTGTGGAGCCTTCCTTGTTTGGCAATTTTTATAATAAAAAAACACAACAGAACTACAGCAGTTTTACTACGTATACATGTCCGCAGTACTGCTAAGTGCTTTGTACATGTGTCTTAAATAAAACTGCGGACATGTGTCCTGAATTATACTGCGGACATGTGTCCTGAATTATACTGCGGACATGTGTCCTAAATAAAACTGCGGACATGTGTCCTGAATTATACTGCGGACATGTGTCCTGAATTATACTGCGGACATGTGTCCTTGGTGAAACTTCGGTTTAATTGTCTGTACCTTTTTAGGAGAGCAACGCACATTGTAGTTTTGTTTTACCATACATGACATAGCATTGAGTGCTTAATTTAGTTTTTTTGAATATATGTACGGGAGTGAAAGCAGATGATAAATTAACAATGGATGAATGTTAATATTTAATCTTTATCTACTAACAATCTTTGCACAAGTATAAACCAACCTGTGGGTAACTTCTCTAAAAATACTTAAGTTTTTTATTTGATTAAAGATGCAACAATTCATTTGGAATTTTTGGATTGATTGGCAAGTCAGAGTCTAGCCCGACCCAATCGAAATCAAAATCGAATCCAAGTCATCAAAATTTTAAGTCATACCCATTCTGTTATGTGATTACCAATAGAGATACCAATGTTAAGAAATTTCTGTATCTATTCGCATTGGTTTGGTCAAACTTTGATCTAACTCCTAATCGAATCTCAAAGTCTGGAATTACACATTAAACTTGAATCAGTCATTGTAAAATGTTTTTCTCTATTTTGAGTTAATTTGAAATCAATTTTGGTTGTAAATCTATTTTGCGACATTTTTTAACTGTCCTAATATACATATAATCAAAATTATCCGCAAAAATATAGTTACTTTAATTTTTAATTCGAACTAAAGTTTGGGATCCCGGCAACTTCGTATTAACGGAACTTTACTGGAGCTCACTGCTATGCAAAATTTTTATAAGGCCAAAATTGTTGTTGCTATAGCTACCTTTTCTTAGATATGATTGAAAACAAACAAACACAAACCACTACCCTGTTGTTGTCTTCTCTGTTGATGGCGCTCGTACATCAAGTTGGGTTGAAAATTGGTTACTTCTGTGTGCTTTTTGATAGTTGTTTTCAATTTGATTTGGTTGTTTGTTTCAACCAAAAATGGGTCGCAAACATGGAATTGTGAGAATTTGCTTAGTGTGCGGTGATGTGGCATGCGGAATCAACTTCAATGCAGTTTCCTGTATGTCGTGCAGGACATTCTTCCGACGAAATGCGCTCAGCCAAAAGGTTCTTGTACTCTTTTCGGAACAATCTAACTATATATTTTACTTTAAGGAGGTCAAATGTCAATTTGGAGACAGTTGCTGTGTTGATCGAATCAAAAGAAAATTTTGCACCAAATGTAGACTCAAGAAATGTTTTGAGGTTGGAATGAAGAAGGTAAAATTCATTTGATGTTTGAAAAATTAATAAATATTCAATAAAAAATTGTTGATATATCGACTAGGAGATGATCAAATCAGCCTACGAAAAAAATAAACTGCAAGAAAAAATTCGACTGAACAGAATCAAACGATACGAACAAGTTCAAAATAAAAAGAAAAGCAAACCTCAAAACGAACAATTAGACTGCATTCCTCAAACAAATGACAACTTGTTAGGACCTATTTCTAATTTGACTTTAACCCCAACCTCAAAATCATTATCTACCTCATTGACTTCCTCGGCTATAACCTCAAACTTCTTTTCCCCAATGGCATCATTGGTAGGAATTGATAATAATACGACACAACCAGAATTAGAGTCAAATACAGAATGTCTTGAAACATTTGAATCATTGAAAGTTCTTGGTTCCTCGCTGGATGACTCTTGCAATCTCCATGACATAAGCCCAATTGACTTGTCAAATATAGAAGAGATGCCATTTGAAAGTGAAACTTCATTTTTTTCTGAACAAAACCAACTATCAGGTGTTCCTAAAAGTTATGAAAGTGTGCGAGGAGGGTGAGGAGTGAGGTGGAGGAACAGTTGTCAGTGACACAGTCTAGATGGCGTTAGCGGTTATACTGTTTTGTGTGCAGTGCCGCAACAGCACACTCACACAACAGCCAAACAAGAAAGCTACACGCTCGAGCCCATAGACTGTGTCACTGACAACTGTTCCTCCTCCTAACTCCTCAGCCTCCTCGCCCACTTTCATTTTATATATGAACACCTGATAGTTCCAACCTATTCCTTGACCAATTTAGTGACCAACCAAACCAAAACTAATTCAATCATTAATTTTGAACCAGAATTTGCACATCTTGTTCCAAGTTGCACTACATTTGAACGTATTGGTTTTCCAATTGATGAGTTGAGTGTACCTGAGCAGAACCTTCTTCTGGAACTAATGTCCGCAAGTTCGATGCTTCACAATCCCTACAAAAGAATTGAAAATTTTTGATATGAAGCTCCGTACTGTCAAGAAACTATAGAATTAACATTTTACCGTTTGATGAGAATGAGCAAACAGTTGACTGCATTTTGTCAATTGACCAGCGAATCTCAAGACCAAGTGCTGAAACACAGTTTGATTCCAATGTTTCACATCCAAACAGTGCTCATGTACAACCAGTTCAGGAAAGCGTGGGCCTTTGTTAATGTAAGTCACAATTTGCACGAAATAACATTGCTTGATCAAATATATTTTTTTACTTAAAAAGGATCGGTTCAAATCAAGTGTCATGTTCCCGGTAGACACGATCAGGCCGTACTGCTTTAAAACCGGATATGAAAGGCAGGAAAACTTTCCGCAGCTATTTCGAGACGAATGGAAACAGGACGAAGCAATCATTGGCCTACTCACCGCGATTGTTCTATTTTCACCTAACATCAACTACCACGAATACGACAAAATAAAGTTAGTGATCACAATTTTTAATTGAGCTCAATATTATCTATTCTCCTAGTTCTGAGCAGCATCGCTACATTCGGCTCCTAGAACGCTACCTTTAAGCCAAATATCCAACCAAGTCCGAAGCGGACGAATGCTTCCGCCAGTTGATGTACAACCTCAAAGAGTGTGACATTCTATCCGAAGATATAGTCACCTTTTTTCGTTTGTTCAGAGGCAATTTTTGCAACACATTTTCATCAAAAAACCAGTCAAAATCAATCTCATTAAAATAAACTTTTATATACAATTCTTTTGCAACCTTCTAAGTTTGTAACCTTTTACAACCTTTGCACACGTGCAAAAAAAGTTTTATAGCTGGACAGAACGTGATTGAGGAAGTTGTAAGTGACGATTCGGGTCAGAGGGAAGTTTATCGTGGGAGATGTAAAGATTTTGAGATAATGAGCACCCAAATATTGAATATGAGTTATAAATTATTTTATTTATTTATTTTTGAATTGAACACGTTAACATTCACAGCAAATCGAAAATCTCTTTATGCACTTGATCGACATCGCCCAAGTGCAGCTCCTTGAACAGCTCTCGATGAATGTCCATTTGATAGTGCAGGGTTGCCAGCACGTGCGTCAGTCGGATGTACTTTTTTCTCGCCTTGAGGTAGCATTGATATTTTCTCTCGAGATATTTGAGCAATATGTGACAGTAGATGAAATATCTATATCTTGGAGAATTACAAAAAATTGTTCAGATTTACTGGGTGCGGCAAAACGTTACCTTCTACAACATACCTTATAAATTCTCCATTTACATAGAAACTGTTTACGTCAGGTTTGTATAAAAGTTGAACCATTAGCTAATATTCAAAAATTAATTTTAATTTTTGAAAAATATTAAAATACCAAATTTCGAATTGTAGCATCATTTTCCATTTCATTGTATAACGTATGTTGAAATTTAATAAATCGCAACGGCATGTCTCTCTTATTCCAATCGTAGAGGACTCGATTGTCAACTAGTAAAGCACTTTCTCCTTTTATGTCCTAAAATTTATAAAAAATTAGTAAATATTTGTGATGTAATCTATCTCACCGCCATGATTGGATACTGATTCTTGTCAAGATCGTACACATAGGCAAATCTCACATTGAGAATGCCCACATAAGACAGCTTGAGCAGTGTCAGTTGATCGTTCCTGTGCAAGCACTTGTAGTCAGGCAGACTTTTACAATATTTAATAAATAAATTAATGTAATTCTGTGGTATGGTGAGAGCATGGAAGAGGTTCTGTGCCGTGCCAATGATTTTCAATGTCTTCTCTTCCACAAACTGTTTGGACGCCTCTTCCACAATGTCGAGCAGTCTTTGCTGGAAGGGCGTCATCTCGAGTCTTTGCGGTCCTATAGCTCTTAGTCTTGTGTACTTTTCAATCACAAATTTGAGTAAATTTATTTTGGGACGTTCATATTCTTTGCGCCAAATCAACTCTCGCTTCATGCCAATCTCAAAACACTGCTTCAGTCGACATTGTTTGCACTTTTTTCGATTCTTACAACTAATGACACAGCCGTCCTTGTTTGGACAGGGAAATGTCTGCTTGCAAAAATCAAATAATTACTAGTAAAACAAATCCACAGAATCAAAATATTTACATTTGGCGGTTTAAAGGCGTATCGTCGAAAGAATGTCTTACACGACTCACAGGACAGGCCGTTAAAATTGAAACCTGCAACACGAGTATAAAATTGATCAATAGAAAAAATTAAAAATTAAACAAAAAACTTACTCGCCGCTTTTCCACCACAAATTCGACAATTTTTTGACTTTGTTCTCGCCCTCCATGGCGTCATCTTCACTTCACTAGTGTCTTGCATATTTTCAAATACAACAATATTTTCAAATACAACAATAGTCGTATAAAATAATTCTTTGAATGTCAGAAGACGAACTGCAAGTTAGAAGCCATCACATCAAAGGAGTGAACAAAGTCATGCATGGTAAAGTGGAGTGTCATAGTAAATAATGTGCCCAAAATTAACAAAATATAAAACGTATCCGGTCTATTATTTTATTATTTTATTATATTATCACAAACAAATGCGATAAAAGAAACGTTTTTGCCTGTGCAATTGTGTGCAAACTATGTCAACTGCAGCAAGCAAGACACAAGTCACAAGCACGTAAGCCATCCAAAAGCATATGGAATGAAGTCATCACTTTGCTAGGCGTATGCTATTGCATGTTTTGGTTTTGCAGTGCAAAACAGAAGTGTGTGCAGTGTCTATCGCAAAAAAGTGATTGATATTTTTTGTAACTTTGCCATTGTCATTAACCGGTATGCATAAAACTCATTATAATGCGTTAAGCTGTAGCTATTGCAGTTAAGTCAAGTTATATAGCGAAACTGTAATGTGCGTTGCACTCCTAAAACAATTGGACTTGTAGTTGCACTAAGGTAAGGACACATGTCCGCAATATTGTTAAGGACACTTGTCCGCAGTAATACAAAGGACACATGTCCGCGATACTGTAAAGTTCCGTTAATTCGAACATCCTCTAATTAGAATACATCCTTTAATTTGAAATTCGAAGCTAAAATAAGCTTAGTGCTGCTAATTTGCTACCTTCCACTGTACAATTGGTTCCGTTAATTCAAAAAAGTTCCTTTAAATCGAAATTCAAATGGAAATATTAATAAATATATTGAATTTACTCGATAAAATTGCTCAATTTTAAAACATTATCATTTTCTTAAGAAAAACAAGTTGAGTGAGTTGAATTATGACGGTTTGCATCTCCCAATGCACTATTTACCAATTGCAACAATTAGGTATTGCGAATTTGCCTGATCATTTATGTTAATTAATCATTTAATCATTTAAGAAATTGAGTGAATGATGTTGTCAGGTCATTTTTTGCTTGTTTAAGGAAATGAGAGTCGAAATGTGCAACCAAATTCCTTTGAAACTACTCTACTCCAAGTCGCTCCAACTTAGTCATATTCCTGAGTCAGGAATCCTGACATTTCATGAATTTATAATATTTCTAATCTCTGGTATCAAACCCTCAAACCCTATTTTAGTAAAAATCTATTTGTACACCTGTATTCTTAGTCTCAATTGATTTACAGTTTGTTCTAACAACAAAACAAAAGTTTCTTTACTCTCCTGACATTTCACATCTGAGATGAATCTGATCGACAACTTACATTTGCCTAAAATTTAAAAAATCAAATTGAACACCTTGTCGATCATCTTCAAGTAATTACTAATTAAAAGAAGAAGTAGGAAACGAGATCAAGATGTGCCATTAAAAAGATTGATCAGCAATCGGATTCACTTGTGAAGGTGCGACCCAAACTTTAACGAGTCCAATCTGACCTGTGGGTCGGACACAAAACTTTCGGTATACCTGATGATCACTTTTGTCAGAAAGAGAAAGTTCATAACCACTATTTCCAAATCAATAAACACCGCATTCAATTAAGCGCTGTATTCAAATAATCGCCGTAGCCAAAGCCCGTTTAAATTAAGGCAGGACATGATGAAATTTTGACTAAATATAACGATATTTTTGTTATCTTTTAAAAATAATCTTATTGATTCGAATTTGCATTTAAAACGAAAAAAGATCAACTTTAATTAAAGAAATTGGTTTAAAATAAAAATTTAAAAATCTATGTACATTTGTATCTCAATCAGATCGAATCTTACAGTTCACTTTTCTCAATTTAGTTAAAACTTCAATTTGAATTCTTTGAAGACACGTATTAAATCTAAATCTTTGTCGATTATGGCATGTGAGGGGTTTAAATTGTAGAGAATTTAATGAACTAAAAAGTGAGCTGATTGGTTTCGATGGTTTTTGCTCTATAATTTCAAAATTATTAGAAATATAGAAAAAATTTGGATTTTTTTGCATTTAAATCGCCCTAATTTAAAAATTTCTAAAATTAAGCCGAAACTTTCCTGCTCAGTTTTCAGTTCTTTTAATTATCTTTAATTTTTGCCCAAGTTTGTCAAAATCGGTCCAGAAATGTGGTCAAAACGTGTCTTCAAAAAAGATAAATAAACCCAGTCAAAATGCCATCTTCCATCGTGTCTCCCCTTAATAAGCGCCGCGGCGCAAGTTTGAGATTTTATGGTATGCAGTCAGCAATGGAAAAACAAAACTTTATTTAGTCTTGTTAGCTGCTCACAAATTAGTGAGATGCCCTGTGACACAGCGAGTAAGTGTAATCGTGAGACAATGGTGTGTATGGAGTTGTTTGTGTATAATTATCTGGAGTATGTAAGAGTTTGTATGAGGTAAATGGTGTCGGTCTTTCTTTGTCTCTTGATCGATTTGTCTTTGATGCCGCGAATTATCTTGGTCCATATATGTGATTGTGGATCATATGGATCGAGTCGGTCAACACTTCCTCGGCGATGTCGGGCAGTAGCTTTCGATTCAGTCCGAAGCGATCGAAAAAGGCCGTCATCCTGTTGCTGATGGTGCCACGGGCTCCGACCCATAATCCGATGACTTCGACCGACTTGTTGCCAATCATCGGGTACTTGGATCGCAGGTCGTCTGCACAGCTTGCGTATATCTGGGTCTTTTCGTCTTGGACGAGTGTTCCCACGTCCTCGTTACTTTCCCAGCGGACAGTCGGATCGATTATGAAGGCGTTCCTTGATCCATCTTTGACGGCCAGTATGTCCACGAATCGGTTACGACCATCGCCATCTAAGCATTGAGCTTCTGTTGAACAACTTCGGAAATTCATTGTCATTTTGCTAAAAATATAAATTGACTTATAGATTTATCTAGTGTGTTCGTATTTCTTCTGCTAACAAGTCCAAACCATCTCCAAGTTCGTCCAACATTTGACCTGTTGTACAATTGAGAATTTTTATCTATTCAGTAATTGTGATTGTCTTAAATACTAAGAAAAACGTGACAAAAGTCCGAATTTTAAACGCACAGAAGATAAAGTTTGATTAGTTCAATCTATAGTATTTAATTAATTAATTATCGATAAATTATTATGTGAGTCAATATCTCAATTAGTGCTTCCAAAATTAATTTAATTACTAAATTATTGATAAATCTAAATCTAATCCAACTATAGTATAAATTGTCTTCCAATGAGTAAATTAACAACAATTGACTCAAAATGTCTGCTCGAACAACACTTCTCGTGATTGCCTTGATGGCATTGGCTGCTTCAATCTGTAAGATTTATTTTTCAATAGTTTTATTTAATTGTACTCTCTTTACTGGCAGCTTGCAGCCAAAAACGAAGCATCCGATGCCAATGGTACGCATTGTTTGGAGGCCGAACTGCCAACGGAGACTTGTATGACGCTTGGGCCATGACCGGTGCTCATCCAACACTGCCCTTTGGAACGCAAGTCAAGGTCACTTTTGGTTCGCACGAACAGCTGCTCACCATCAACGATCGACCAAGCAAGAATGACGATCTAATTATGGTGACCAGCGGTGTTCAGGCAAAACTCCACCTTCCAAGAGGAGTGATCGAACAGTGTACAATTGAGTACTAATGTAAAGATAATACTTTTGGATTGTCAAAAACATCTAAAAATGATAACTTGAATCATATATAATATTTTATTATATTAAATATATTTGTTCAATTTTCTGGTAGATTTTTTTCTTGCCTCCCTGAAATATTAGATACCAAAAAGATACATGTCAATAAACCCCGTGAATCTGCCTCTATCCGAAGTGAACCCGTCAAGGTTCGGCACCCCGACGACAGATTCCTACCGACGGGACGTGTGACTCATGTCAATCAAGCAACAGCAACGTATTGTGATGACATGGATCGCAACGTTTGTGTATCGTGCCATGGATGGGGCCATTCTTCGGCACGATGTCCGCTTGACCAAGATGTTCCGTCAGAGGGAGGCCCGGAAGGTTCTCCGCGGGAGAAGCGCCAACGATTGAACGAGTTCGACAAGACTCCAAGGATGAGCCACTGGCAACAAGAGAAACCTCGGTTGGATCCGTGGCAAGATATGCACATGCCACCAGAGAATCAACCGACACGATAGAGCCGAAGCCTACCCTAAGGACATCAAGCACGTCTGGAAGACCTAGGAACTGGTTGGAACCCTCGAAGCAGAGACTTCGTCTAGTGAAATGTCCGATCGACTAATCGACCCACACAAGATCAGCAATACACCATGCTCTCACCCGAGTAACAAGACATTCGTTGTGGACCCAGGGCAATTCATTACGGAACCTCATCCTACGCCATTCTTCGTAGAATCAAAGTCACAGTGGACTGATCTTTGTTCAGCCAAGCAAGACGACCCTCCAAGGTGTATGCAGAGATGAAAGCGCACCCACGTCGCCTGGTCGAGCACAAGTAAAGACAGATTTGGACAATCGGCCACAAGAGCCTCCAGAAGTGTGTCCAACTGGTCACGGACCTGTCGATGCTCATCTTCTTCTACCTCCACATTCGATTCAAGTGGGCGCTCTCCTTCTGGCACCTTCGACGTACGGCCTGTGGACCTCGACTTCTCGAAGCTGACCAGTATTGGACCGAAAACATGGTAGTTCATTTTGGGCCATGAGCACCAGCATTTCGTGTGGAATTGGGACACAAATTGTGAGTCCCATATTTTATTCTTGTTGATCACAATTGTGTGAATTTAATTAAAAAGGCAAATTAAATTAAATTACTTATTGATTATTTAATTTACAGGAGGGGAAAAACAAAACTTTATTAAGTCTTGTTGACTGCTCTAATTAGTGAGTTGCCATGAGACAATAGTGTAATGAGAGTTGTATGGGTGTCGTATAAAATAAAGCAAACTTCGGTTTTTAAGATATTAATTTTTTTTAATTAAAATGAATATATTTTAATGAAATTAATTTAATATACATTTTATTATTCGTGAATCTAATTCAGTCCACCCCGCGACACCGACCAAGATGAATCGTAAAATGTTTGCTTTGTATCTGCTCAAGCCAATGCACGGTATTGACTATTTTGTGCACTACTATTGTTGGATTGAACAAATCTGGCTGTTCCACAAAGGCAAGATTGTCACCATGGCCAAAGTGCTCAACCTTTTTATAGCTCTATTCAGTTTGCACACTTTATATCTAACATTTTGGAGGCTAGATAGCCCATTGGAACGTGCCATACATTTCAATGCTTTTTCAATGTTGATTGGCAAAGAACAGATCAATTTGAATATATTCTTTACTGCTATGAATATAATGCTTCTGTACTTCAATCACAAACTCTATATCACCACCAACTATCCACTTGTGCGCATGCTCTATCCGGTGATTGTGTACAATGATTGGTGTACTTTCTTTATAAGATCCAAATTTAAAAACCAGGATGTTTGTAGTCGAACACGAAAATGTTATTTAATTGTCCTCAATCTATGCACCTGTATCATTCCAACCTGTGGTAATTATAATTATTAGATATTATCAAATTGATAATGATAGTGGTAGTTTGCATTAGAAATATTTTAATTTTAATTTTAATTTATTAGTAATTTGTTGCATCATTTCGTATCTGAATTTCAATTGGACTTTTGCAACGGTTTTCATGCAAAACGAAACTT
Organism: Rhizoglyphus robini; assembly: GCA_023373905.1. Classification (NCBI taxonomy): domain Eukaryota; kingdom Metazoa; phylum Arthropoda; class Arachnida; order Sarcoptiformes; family Acaridae; genus Rhizoglyphus; species Rhizoglyphus robini. The sequence goes on along the minus strand of JAKIJQ010000299.1, from coordinate 82,475 downwards.
CCATTTGTCTCGCTCTATATTGGATTACTTTTAGTCATTTAAATGGATTTTTAATTGGTCTATATCAACTCAATTTTGGACACTCAATTGCGATCAACTTTTCTTGTACACTTTCTCTGTTGATGATGTTTTATCTCAAAATTCAGCAAGTTTTCTTGATTTTGGTGCGAATTTCTGCTGCATCAGTAGAGAAGCCATTTCCACTTGTGCGATTTATTCAATTTAGACGAACATTTGTACACTCTTTGAAGTTCTTCTTCGCAGTCAATCGCTTTCATGGAAAATTATTTTGCGCTTTTTTAGTCACATTTGCGCCGATTAATCTGATCTTCACAATGTGGATCATTCAAGGAAAGCTGCAGCTTGTTCAAAAACTGTTGGTCTACTTTTGGATTGTGTACACTTGTAATCTATTGTTTGTCTTTCACTGCATCTTTGCACAGTGCACCAAGCACATTCACCGACCAACAAAGCTTCTATTTGGCATGATTGTCCGTACTTCAACTCAAAAATTGGCAATACGAACTCGAGTTCATATAGCCACTTTGCTTGCTACACTGCATACCCAAAATCGTTATGGTTTTACATATGGCGATTTTGGACTGGTTTCCCTCAATACATTCGCAAAGGTACGTATCTTAATTCTAAATAACTTTTGGATATAACTTATTTTTAATCAATTCGCATTAAGTTTGTACTTTTATATGGCAAATATTGTATCATTTCGTATAAATTAATGAAGAAAAGAATCATCGAATAAGGTGATTGGGTGCGATTAAGGCGAGAAGTTAAAACCAGGTGCATCTTGACAATCGATTGAACCACCTCCAGGAATATTCCAATGAAAGCATATACACCTAACCTTACGATTGTGTTGCAATCAGTCAGTTGAATGTGTTCATCTCCACTAATTGATTTTGTCAACGCACACTGCCTTGTCCCTAATGATAATTATATTATTATAATGAAAACTATTTTAACTCAAATTAAATTGACTTGATTTTCAAACTTAAAACTTCGATAAGTATACTTCTGTATCTGCGTCATATTTGGCGCCACTCAGCATTTCAAGACTTGATTGATTTGGGCAATTAGCTGTTTCAACTTTTTCCGGCACATTCTCATGAAGATTGTACTGATGTACGAGTTGTACAATAATTCAAAATAGAAGAGATTAAAAAATAATTATTAATAATTCTTTAAAAATTAAAAGTCATTTAGACTTTAATGGAATTCTCTGTTTTCGGCTTTAAAATTTTGTTCAAATTATGCTCACATTTTTTTGTCTTAATTCCCTACCGTTAAACTCACAAGTTTAAATGGAATTTTGAAATTGTGTGTCTGTTTTGGTTCTGAAATCATTTTTGGGTTTTTGTGTAATTTTCTGATTCGTTAGTTTTGTGTTGTCAGTTTTCACTTTTATTTCACGATTACTTTACGGTCTGGCGGTTTAAAAGTTGAGTGTTAAGTGGCAAACTTTGTCTCTCTCCTCTAATTTGGATGATTTTGAGTGGAATGGCATTAAACTTTGCTTTTTGGTGGTGGTGGTGTGCTTTTGATGTGTTTTGTTTTGTCGTTCTGTGCAAATAGACTCTCAATGTTGTGTGCATTAGAGTACAGTGGCACTTAAGTCCCATCTCGCTTGTGGCCAACTTGTGAGTCTGTGTATGTTCAACCAATTCTCAATGGTCACTTTCACTTTTGTTGCTGCTCTCTCATGTCATTTTGTGTGTGTTCTGTTTACCTAACTAATTTTGTGCCATATTTGCGACTTTCAACTTGTTTCTGTTTGTCTTTTTTGTTTCGTTGTTGTTCATTGTTTTGGGTTATTTTGTTTTGTATGTTTTGCCACTTTTTGTATCGGAAATCAATCAAAGCTTAATTTAGACTCGATTCACCATCACCAGCACCATCACCATCACCAGTACCAACAGCAGTTGACTTTGAAGTGAGTTCATGCAGACTGTGTGCGTGCTTGACCATAATATGTCGAGCTTGTGATTCGCTCATTGGACCAGGCACAATTGTGTTTGCTTGTGCACTCATGGCCATCTCATCTCATTTGTTTGTCTTTGTCCCCGTTAAGTTTCATTTGCGTTTGATGTTTTGCTGCAATTGCAATTGCTTTCCCTTTCCATAGTAATAATATCATGCCTCTCTTTGTGTTAAACCGTAAATTATCGTCCCTTCTCTCTCTCACTCATGAGTGCACCCTCCCATTCTCTTAATGTTTATGTTTAAGCCGGGCAGACTTTTTTACTCTATTTTATCTGGTTAAGGACACAAATTATTTCTTGCCGTCTGTTTGTATCACCAATTGTATTAGTAATACTACTATATTACCAAATGTATTAAATAAATAGATTAATTCTGTGTGTGTGTGTAAAGCCCAGGTAAAGTACAGCCGAAATTAGTTATCTTAAATTAAAATTTATTGTACCAAGCAAATAATAGAATCAATTTTTCATCAAAACCATTTAATCCCGAGGATCAACGAGTCACATCACAATGATTGAAATCACCCGAAAAATAAGCACAATTTGTGTATGCAACATTAATGGAACCACTTGTGGAACAGTTTTAAATTTGTAGCAATTTAAAATTCAAATCTATATTGATTAGTATTCTTAGAAAATTATGATGTATTTTAAATCTGCATATTCAGAAAATACATTCACGAAATCATTAGCAATTTATTATTCATTAGTAATTTGCATATTATTATGCATACTGTATTAATTGCAACAATCCCAAAATAGCGTTGCACCGAACGCAATCCGGATATATCACCCATCAGCAATGTACCCACACAATTGCTCACACATTTCATCACAAGTGTCATATTGCAGTGAAGTGCATGTTGTCCTTGATATTACAAATAATAATAATACCAATTGATCTCTTCGATCTGTGTCGTGTTGTGGTGGTGGTCCATCTGTACAGACATGATCGTTATTAGCCTCTTTCTCTCTCATGGCATGTTAGTTTACTTTTATAATATTTTATTTTGCTTGTTTCTATTAATATGATATTATGATCCATATAGAACGAAACAGTGTCTACACTGTAGATATGACAAAAAGCTATTGCATTACACAAACAGACAAATATAATTACATTTGATGATGATACGTTGATTATATTATTATTATTATTACAACACAGTCTATACGGTGATCAAGACTGTGTGAACAAAACAAGATAAATATTAATTTTGACAGAACATACATTCAACATATTTGTGTACTGTTACACTATATCCGTCTTTGTTGTTGTGTTTCAATTATCAGATCAAATATTTAGACATGATCATAGTTGGTGGGTAGAGAGTTGGTTCATCAGTTGAGTTGAGGTGCAACTCGAGTTTGTAGAGAGGGGGAGATGACACTGCACTACATTTGCCAATGTCTTCTCGATGGCGTTTGACAGGTCAACTGGCATAGTGAATATTAGTCAATGATAGATTAATGATGTGCACTGGCAGTGCACTGTTTGGAGGCATATTTGTTTGTATACTAAGTGTTGTGCACTAAACTGTCTATTCACAGGCCAATGCACACACACAAGAATATAACACGCGTGACACTTAATATAGCAATTTTCCCCGGGATAACCAGTTATTTCTGGACTGAATCACAAATTACGAAATGAACCGGCGCCCTCCTGTACACTTCAACATGACTTTCTCCACATGTCCATCTCGTATCTATCTATTAAATGCAGAACCCACCACAAATTAGTCTCTTTCCTTCTCTCTCTCACTCACCCAACCCCCGTTTGATTGTATTATTATTATTATTATTCATTGTAAATTTAATTACCGAGCTGTCTCTATTGTGTCTAGTGCATGTGCATGTGCTTTCAATTTTGTGCTTTACTTTGTATTCTCACAGTGTCCTCCCGTTTCTCTCTTCTTTTAATTCTTCTCCTTTCTTTTTAGTCCCGAGCACAGAATCAAGTATTCGTGTGTTCATTCTGGTTTGTTGCGATTAAATTAACACCCAAAGCAGTCCCCGTGATCTGCATCTCTCATCTCTTTCATCATCATGTTCGAACCACATTTGTACTCCAATTGAGTGAATATTCTGCAACCGTAGACAGACACAATTTCCGTGTGGTTTGTCTGTGTTGTACAATTTTCGTACAATCAATTTGACGTGTGCACAAGTGAATGTGTGTGCCTCTAATTAACTACACTTGTTCAATTATGCAACAACTTACTCGTATTTGGTGTTTTATTGCACTCACACTTTCACCACTTTGTTGGAAGCACATTCTGTTAAGAAGTGGCTCCCTCTCTGTATGACCATTTGTCATATTGTGCTTAGTCATGGTGAAGTCACTATGTCTGCAGTAACTCAGTGTGAACATAGCCGACCTTCACTGCCTTTATAAGCACGTGTTGCTGAAGTGCTTCATCATCGTATGCTTTGTATGTGTACCGATCGGTTGTCTGTTTGACATGTGCTTACGAACCTCTCCTTCTATCTGCTAGATTGTGTTCTCCTCTCTCTCCGTTGGTCTCTCCACAATTCTATTCATTGGTACCTCGTTCTGGTCATTCTCTGGTGGAACTATTGGTGGCTCGTACCCTTGAAGAATCCTTGGCGATCAGCAATCCCAAGTCCTTATCTATCTTATTCAGTGCTCTTATTTATTCAAATAAACTGCTTTTAACTAACACGTTATCAGCACGATAGCTATGGAGCTAATCAGCCTGGCGGTTGGAGTCATCCTGACTGGACTTGTTTGGTTCGTGTCGTACCTAAATCGTGCCTATGAACGGGACTCTCTACATCAATCAGAAGATAGAAGATCGACAAAAGAAACCGAGGTGTCTATTGTGCAACTGAAGGGCACCAACTTTTCAAACTGGGAGTATGTTCTACGATTGGCCTTACGTTGTTTACGGATCGAACATGCTATCGATCGTCCCTCTCCTACCAACTCGTACGCCAACCAAACTGCACTCATGAAAATTACAAGTTCAATAGACGAACGCCACCTCACTATGGTACGTGGCATGCTTTCTGCTTTCGAAGCATTTGAGAAATTGAACAACGAGTACAGAGGTGACGATGCCGTCAAACAAGCCTTGGTAGTCAGCGACATACGAGAAGTCAAGCTTGAGGGCTATTCAGAAGCAAAGGTCCGTGAATACCTTTCGAAGATTGAACAAAAGATCGATGAACTGAAGATGGCTGGAGCTGAAGTTACTCGTGAACAAGAGATCTGTCTTTATGTCAATTCACTCCCAAAGGAACTCACCGAGTGGAAATCCTTCACGCTGACCCAGCTTCGCACTCTCACTACAGACCAGCTTCAACGGAATCTGATCCGTCACTGTGGCATGAAGAATGACGGAAAGCCATCTGAAGAGAGCCTTCTAAGCAAAGGAACCAACCAGGGCCGTCCTCCATCTAAACGTGAAACAAGGCGCTGTCATTTCTGCGGTATTACTGGTCATCTTATTGCCGACTGTCGCAAGAAGAAGGCTGAGGATCGAACCAGAAATGGAGCAAAACGAAGTGAATTTTCTAACTCTGTATGTGACATTAATAAGAAAATAAATGTCCTTAGCAATTATGTTAGAGAGTGGATTATGGACTCTGGTGCGACTAGCCATTTCGTGACTTCAGACAGACACTTAATGAATGCGATCTCTATCAACCAATCAGTGAGCACAGCGAATGATCACCAGTGCAAGATTTATCGACAAGGTGATCTCATCCTACACACCGGACCAGAAGTCATGCATCTGAAGGATGTCAAATTTGCACCTGATTTTAGTGCCAATCTTCTGTCAGTGAACAAGCTAACCAAGGATGGGTTCAAAGTCGAATTCAATGTTAAGGAAGCCATGGTGTCAAAAGATGGGAAAGTATATCTAAGGGCAAGTCGAAGTGGTGATCTATATCGATTCAAAGAAATAAAACGGGCCCTACTATCATCTAAAACTATTGATTGGCATAGTATACTGGCCCATCCGGGAAAGGATAAGCTGGAGATTCTAAAGAAACTCTACAATCTACAATGTGAACATCATGAACACTGTATAACATGTGCTCGATGCAATTTGAAACAGCTGCCCTATCTATCTTCCACCACAACTACATCACGTCCTCTTGAACTTATCCACTCAGATCTCGCTGTTGTTAAGAATACAGTTGGTTACGATGGTTCTCGGTACTTTATAATTCTGGTGGATGACTATACTCGATACGTGGAAGTGTTTCTACTCAGAAGCAAGTCGGAGGCCATCAATGCTTTCCAGGAGTATAAGGGAAAAATGGAGAAACAATTTCCCACCGGAATTGAAGCACTACGCACGGATAATGGTGGGGAATATACTTCAAATGAGTTCAGCGAACTCCTCAAACAGGAAGGAATTTACCGCCAACTGACTGTACCATTTTGTCATCAACAGAATGGTGTGAGTGAATGCACCATTCAGAAAATCCAAACAATGGCCCGATCAATGTTATTGGAAAGTTGCCTACCACTAAGGTTCTGGCCCGAAGCTATCCGAACTGCCTGCTATATCGCCAACAGATTGCCTCATAGGGCAATCAACAATGAATTGCCGTGTAAACGAACGTTCAACCTCGAACCTGAGTATGAGAAAATGAGGACATTCGGCTCAGTTGCTTACAGCTGGATCCCACATGAAAAAAGAAAGAAATTTGACCCAACATCAGAAGAACTAATTTTTGTTGGCTACTCGTTCGAGGCTAAGGGGTACCGACTGTTGAACCCAACTACAAATAAAGTGACTAATCAACGAAACTGTGACATATGGAATGGTGTTTTTCCTGCCTGTATTAAATCAATGAAGTCGTCAAAGGAGTGTGAACGGGAATGTGCCTGTGAAAGTGATCTACAGACCCGAGTACTGTTCAATATTGACGAAATTGAAGAAGTGAGCGAGACTGAAGGAAATGAAGAGAGACAAGTCACCAATGATCAAGAAAACCAAAGAAGAGAAGCTTCACTCATCCAAGCATTGGAGAATTACGACCGAAGGCTTCAACTGAATCTCGACCAACCTATCATCCCAACAAGTGAACCAAGGGTGGAATCAGGTGTTGAGACGAGTGTCAAAACTGTTATGTCTGGCTCAGCCAATGGTCTTGAACCCTGTACCCAACCGACTACTACACCAACTGCTCCTGTTATCACTACAAATAGACCAAGTACATCTGATGCAACAACTCCTCCTGTAATCATCCCTGAAAAGGGAGTTGATGTGAATGAGTTGCTCTCTTCACCACCTGGAACAACTACTGAAACAATAATTATTCCGAAACTAGAACTTGAACCAAAACTGGAACTAGAACCTATCCAGGGCATTACTAAGCCCAAGTTTCCCGCAGAACCTACTATCGAACCAAGTGGAAAACCAGAACCGGTAGTTGAAGTACAAGATCAGGGGAGGCGTATACAACCACCAAGAGACCGTAGACCACCAATACGACTCAACTACATTGCTCCAGGAGAACAAGGGCTTATTGTCTATCACAAGCGAGAAGTACGCATACCTATCAATTACAGTGAAGTAATGGAATCGCCAGAAAAAGACTACTGGATAGAAGCAATGACGAATGAGATTGCCTCTCTCAATGCTCATAATGTTTACCAACCAGTCGAACAAAGTCATGTTGGTGAGAGGAAACTAATAACAACTAGATGGGTGTACGATATCAAGAAAAACGCACTAGGAGGAATTGTCCGATTTAAAGCAAGATTGGTGGCTCGTGGATTCAATCAGCAAAAAGGCATCGACTTTGAAGAGACATTCAGTCCTGTTGTCTCATTTACGGCTATTCGTGTTATGATGGTGATTGCGAATCAACAGAGGCTACTCGTAAACCAGATCGATATCAAGACGGCTTTCCTAAATGGTGATCTTGACACTACTGTGTACGTAAATCCACCCGAAGGATACAAAGACAATGGGATGGTTTGGAAAGTCGACAAAGCCATGTACGGCCTCAAACAAGCACCAAAGTGTTGGAACGAGAAGATGGACGAGACTCTAAATCAACTGGGATTCAAGGCTATACAATCAGATCGATGTCTGTACATGAAGCAAGTTGGGAATACAAATTTGTATCTTCTGGTATGGGTAGACGACATCCTTATCTTCACATCCACTGAGCAGCAAATGAGTAAAGTTAAGGAACAACTGAAACGGAAACTTGAATTAAGAGATCTGGGACCAGTCAATCGATTTCTTGGTGTAAACTTTACTAGAAACGAACAAGGATCTTTCTCCTTATCACAGGAGATGTACATTGACGAACTCCTCAATCGATTCAGCTTAGAGGAAGCAAGCCGCATTCAGACCTTACCAGAGCTGGACAAATTGGACCTCTCACTTGGTGGAATAAATCATACACTACCAATCAGGAGGCTCATTGGTAGTCTGCTGTACATAGCAAATCTCACCAGACCAGATATTGCAGCTGTAGTAAACCTACTCTCGCGTAATTTACACGAACCAACTCAACTCTTCTGGACGTACAGCAAACAAGTTCTGGCATATCTGAAACATACAAAGAACCTTGCACTCACACTTGGAAGTTTTGATGACTCAAACCTGGTCTGTTACGTGGACGCCAACTTTGCTACTTTAGGTGATCGAAAATCACAGTCTGGTTCTCTGTTTCGACTTAACGGAAGTTCGATTAGTTGGTTCAGTAGAAAACAGAAGACAGTCAGCTTATCCACAACTGAAGCTGAGTATACCGCAATGGCAATGGCTTGTAAAGAAGTACTGTGGCTACAGCAACTACTCCATGAGTTATGTTTTCCTGTCATACTACCTACTGTCATGCTTGAAGACAATATGCCAGCAATCCAGATTGCAAACTCTCAAAGAAGTCTGTCCGACACCAAGCACATTGACGTAAAGATGCACTGTATAAGAGATTATAGTGCCAAGCGCTACATTCAAATTGAACATGTCCGAACACACGACCAACTTGCTGATTGCCTTACCAAGTCACTAAAGAATTCCAAGCACACCAAGCTGATACTCTCTGGACAAGATGGTCAAGAAGATCAGGAGCAGGGGAGGTGTTAAGAAGTGGCTCCCTCTCTGTATGACCATTTGTCATATTGTGCTTAGTCATGGTGAAGTCACTATGTCTGCAGTCACTCAGTGTGAACATAGCCAACCTTCACTGCCTTTATAAGCACGTGTTGCTGAAGTGCTTCATCATCGTATGCTTTGTATGTGTACCGATCGGTTGTCTGTTTGACTTGTGCTTACGAACCTCTCCTTCTATCTGCTAGATTGTGTTCTCCCTCTCTCCGTTGGTCTCTCTACAAGTCTATTCGTTGGTACCTCGTTCTGGTCATCCTCTGGTGGAACTATTGGTGGCTCGTACCCTCGAAGAATCCTTGGTGATCAGCAATCCCAAGCCCTTCTCTATTTTATTCAGTGCTTTTATTTATTCAAATAAACTGCTTTTAACTAACACATTCTATGTTGAATAATAATTTTCGCATCAACTTCATTATGATAATTACATGAATGTGTGTGTGCAAAACTATTGAATGAATTTCGTAGGGGTACATTCAACCTTTATTCGTCATCATTATTCAAGAGAAATATTCACAATATAATTTTAGATTTATGACAAATAAAATTAATTTTAGAAATAAAATTCCTCGAAATTTGATATTTTGATATTTTCTAATTTAAAGTGACTTTTCTTATTATTTTAATATTTATGAGAATTTGCATTTATTTTTAGACTTTTAGCTTTTTGTACTGTGTATTGAATGTGCTAAAATAAGAATTTTTCCTTTTTATTTTAATTAATAATAACATTTTCAAACCCTTTTTTAAAAACCCTCTTTTTCGAGTCCAATCTGTGTATTAGTTTTTAGTTTTTGTTTTGCTGTCTAACATTCTTAATTCCTTCCGCTCGTGCTTCTTAGTCTTGTTAGTGTCATTAATAAATCGTGACATTTGTAACTTATTTTCGGGTGCTGGTTTATCCTTTTTCTATTAATATTTCGATATTATGCATGCAGAATTACTAGAAGTATAGTAGTTTGTCTTGGTCGTAAATTATTAAATTATATTACATTAAAATTTACACATGCAAATTTAAATTTATTAATCGAAACATAAATATAATTTGTGACAGTGTAAAGAAGTGAAAGTAAAGTTGGGAGCAGTGCTTTTTTGAGTAAAAATAAAATAACTTGCTGATATATGGACATGTGAGTCGCAATGTTATTCCACTGGGGAATTGAGAGATCGCATCACGTGAAAAATTAATGTTTTTTATAAAAAGGGTTGACAGGCTAAGGGATCATCAAAATAGAGAGTATTTTTGTTTTTATTTTATTTTAATAGAAAATATATATATAAACCAGTAAATTCTATTAGATTTACGAGTAAAAATAAAATCGAAAACGGTTCGCCCAAATTCCTTCACAATTTTCAATATAACAATTTAACAATAATAATTATTTCTATTGCATAATAATAATAATATATAAAAGTCGGGAATGCAAATGAATATATTCGGGTCATAAATTACCAATTCAACAACGAATATATATTACAATTAGGAGAGGGAGAGATGCAAATTAAATTAATGCAAAATCAAATTAATTTCCACTTTTGGTTGGGTTTGTATGTGCAGAATTATATTTCTAATGCTTAATGCTTCGTTCTGCTTCATTCTGCTTCGTGTCTAATAATTTTCCCAGATTACCACCCGCCATCTTGTCGCTCTCCTGCTCATTCTCTTTGTCCTCACCCTCCTCACCCTCAACCAGTTCCAATGTCAGAGTATACTGGTAATTGATTTCATTGGTTGCCAATGTGACCGACGTTGAAGTTATTTTTTTAATTGCACGACTAGTCGGTTGGGCCCTTCTTTTTCTCTCACTCTTTTGGGCTTGACTCTAGCGGGTGAAAAAAAATCCTTCATCTTTATTATCATTATATTAGTGTGTAGTAGACATACGATTTTATTATTATTATATATTCTCGAATATTCACTCGGAATTAAGTGCCGCACAAATGCTGTTCTTTTTTAGGGGAACGGTCAATATATTGTAAATTAGTTTAAGAATCTACAGTTGTACGATTGTAACCGGTTGTGCTCGAGATTTTTAGAATGTTGTGACGTGATTTTACGTAAATGGAACACACATGTTTGGGCGCTTATTTCGAGAATGGTGTCCATATGCATGCACACATTCAATCTATCGTAGGGCAATATATATTCTGTTCGCCTTTTATATGGACAATTTATGACCTAGTGCCGATGCACTGGTGCATTCAAATAATCCAACCAACAGTGGGGCCACACAAGCACAACAACAACAAATAACCAAAAACGAAACAACAAAACAAGCCAACACACCACCACACCACACCACACCAAAACAAGTCATGAAAAAAGTGAGCTTTACAATACAACATATATTCACACTGAATACGATGTACGATCTGTTCAACGTCAGTGGCGTAGCCAGACCAAACTTGGTTTGGGTGCACCACCACACATTTCTGTATCCTAGATTCCAGAAGGTAGAAGGGTCCCCTCTGTGGCTTCATATGATTTCAAAATCCGTTTGGGTGCCCGTGCACCCAAGGCTCCCCTCCTGGCTACGCCACTGTTCAACGTATGTGCACACATGCATACACAGACCGAACACACCAAACAAGACCAACATATGCACTCGATTGTGTTAATGGACAATTCATTCGAAGATAAATTATAAATGTTGTGCAGTTTGTTGGTTTGTGTGTGCGTGTGTGTTCGTATGTTTGTCTGTCTGTCTGTCTCTGTTCAGTCGTGCACATTCGTTCGTTTCTTTGGTTGTTAACTAACTTTCTGGGTTATTTCGGTTTGGGTTGGTGAATCTTAAGTTTGGTGCACAAAGTGAATGCACAGACAGACACATGCACACATTGATACATAGTACAATGTATGTGTTCCAGTTGAACGTGTGCATATATGAACCTTATTATTTGTTGGCTTTGCTTTAGTTCAACTTTGCCTCATTTTTGTACAACGTCAGCAAAAAAATGTTGAGATCTACCAACCAACCGCCTGGTTTGATGGGTTTCTTGCTGGGTTAGTTCTTGTATTCTGTATGCATTCTATGCTGAACCACTACTTTTAGGAACCATATTCATGTGAAAAAGGGTAAGACATTGATTTAGCCGTGTCTTTGCCATCTCAGCTCGCCAACAACTGACACAACACAACACAACACCGAATCGAACCAGGCGCCAATGTTTGGGCACGAACTCTTTTCTTCTTTTCTTTTCTTCTTCTTCTTGCTTTGATCGGTTCCCACAAATCAATCCCCGAACCATTTTCTGTACTACACTACACTGCTAATACATAAAACAGACGCCTATTCCATTGAGCACAGTACAGTACTACACAGGCTATACCGGAAAATGTGTTTCAATTAGTGCACAATGGAGTGCATGCAAATGTGGTCAAGTGAGTATTGGGCTACTCTGTGAATGTGTGTGGTTTGTAGCCATTTTATTATTTGTCGTCCCAAAGCCATTAGTCGACTGGTCATTATGAGTGAGTGAAGTAGTAGTGAGTAGTGACGCCAACGACCGATCCAAGCACACATGCACACACACACGAGTGTTCAGTGACCAAGCGATATTATAATTCATCTGCGCGCATTCTGTCAACGGGTTCAGTACTCCCTCCCTTCAATTGCCCCTCAAAGTGTCCTTGCCTGTGTACAGTCTCTCTCCCTCTCTCATCAAAGCTCCATTACCGTCATTGACATTTCAATATCGCTTAACCCCCCTTACCATTTTATATGTGTCCAATTCATTCACTCATTGGTCCATTCATTTCATTCAAGTGCTCAATTCTTTCCTTATCATGCAACATTCAACATCCACACCAAAATATATTCCACATTCATATTTCTCTTTCTCTGTATCTTATCTTCTCTCGTTGTTGCATTGAATATTTAATATTCAACAAAATTCACGTCACATACAGTCCCTTGACCATATGTAGAGAGAGAAGAACATTCTTTATTATAAAACTATAATACAGAAAGAAGCTGCTCACTAAATGAGCCACTCAGAGGCCAAAGGGTCTAACTCCATTTTTGGCGAAAATGAGTTTATGATGAAAATGTGTTTAAAATATGTCCATTTCTTCAAAAAAAATTAATTCTTGCCAAAAAATGTGAAATTGGCCTAAATATAGCAAAAACTCCTTTGGCTTCTGAATTGAACTCAATATTTTTCAGTGGCCAAAAGGTCCAACTCCACTTAACTCATGCGTAATGTTAACCGACTAAGTAATATTATGACGACCTTAATCAAAATTGATTTAGAAATTTTTTCATTTTATTTTTAAAACGAAAAGATCATAGGAAATAGCTTTCTGCTTGCTCAAATACACTAAGACTAATCCTAAACCCACTAGAAGATGATCTATATTATAGTAGATTCGAGTGAGTTAAAATTTGCGTTAATGGTTATAATATAATTTTTAATTTAATTAATTAAACTAATTTTATGTTTAATTTTGCTTAATTTAATAAATCTGCTTAGCAATCAATCACATTTAATCAATTTAGCTTGACTTTCAAATGTTGTCATTTCAATTTGGAAAAAAGTTCAGAGGCCAATGGGTCTAACTCCAAAAATTGACCAATTTTTGGTTAAAATTATTAAATTAAAGTTACCCACAAGGATATTTAAGTTTAAAATAGCATAATATTGATAAACGAACATTTTTAATTGGCTACAAAATATTAAACTAGCTAAATAATCAAATAAAAATTAAAAATGTAGTTTTTCAAACTTTTGCGTTTATCTCGAAAAGATGAAAAGTGGAGTTAGACCCTTTGGCTTCTGAGTGGCTCAAATAGTGAGGTGCCTTGAGACACAGCATACCGATTAATCTGATAAGACATATGTTACAAAATAAGAGAGAGAGAGAGAGAGAGAGAGAGAGAGAGAGAGAGAGAGAGCTTTAAGTGCATTCAAAATTGTTGTTGTTGCACCCAAAGTACAATTAGAATATATATTTTACAATTTACGAAACAAAAAAAATATTTCCTCAACTCGATTTGATTTGCACAAATTTTCTCTTTCTTAAAATACTCACAAATCAAATCAATTCATCCAAAGCAATTTCTTTCTTTCTTTCTTGTGCTTAAATCTAATTTTCAATGTTCAATTTTAACTTTTTGTTCACTTACATTTATTTTTCCATCTTTCTCAAAATTATTGTATAAAAAGAAAGTAAATTTTTTACAAAGAAAAATTGTTGTTTTTCAATTTTGTTGCTTTTGTATTAAATTTAGAAGTTCAACAAGAAAACTCAATTCCCCTCGTGACAGGTCACGATGGGAATTGTCGCTGCGCGAACGTTTTCTTGTAAAAAACCACTTTTATACCTAGATTTGAACAATAAAAATCAATTGTCAATTCAATTAACAGATAAATTCGGAATTTAAAAATACTTTTATTGGAAATCAAATTTTGAAATGATGATTTTGGAAACAAACAAACAAACCTTATTGGCCAAATTGGGAAGATGGGAAGGGGGTAAACAGGTTTCACATATCCTTGAAATATCACTTAGTTTCCTGTGATGAAATGAAGGTTGCTTTAAGATTCTCATGATCCATCATCAAAGCAGTTATTGATCTACATTTTCAGTAGGAAGAACTGGAGGTAATTTTGATGTTTAAATTGAACATAAGGTTAAGATGAACAATTTTCATCCAACAAATTACACTTTCTGAAGACTTGACAATTCAAATCGAGAATGCAAACATTTTCTTCATCAACGATTCGTAAAGTGATAATGTTACGGAAGAATGATCCATATGTGAAGTTATGGTGCATTAATGATCATGATGCATCGATGAGAGAATAGGTGAAGGGTGAAAGATGATGACATGATAGGATAAATGGATTGAGCAAGAAACATCTAATTCGATGTGTTCGGTTAGGAGTCTGAAATGACCAAATGAACCTTCAGAATTGTTCAATGATTGGCTTCAAAACTCACAATGTGATCACGTTGTAGAGAAAACCAAATGCCCGCCATTCTAAAAACAATCCAAACATTAATCGATAAACTTGCAACATTATAAGAACAAACCAAAATAAATTATGATTTCACGAAGAGGCCTTGTTGTTGGTTGTTTTTCAACAGGATTTAGAGCCATAAAAAACCAGCGCACCCACAATTTCGGAATGTTCTACGGACACCTGGATTGATTCTCAAATTGAAATTCCACAGCTGACTCGTTCTAGTAACTAAATTGTAATCTGATTAAGGATTAATCCAACAAAATAATTTCCGAAAACTACATACCGATTGAGCTTTTTGAGATGTTTTCGATACATGCAAGGCTGTTTGGTACTTGAGGTTGACTTTCGTGACATTAGGCCAATTATGATATGACAATTATGACATAAGAGAGTTAATGTTGAGTTGATAACGATGACGATTAGAGATAAACACGAAAACACGTGGAGAATGTGAAAAACAGTAGAACCAACGTGATGTAGTCACTACATTGTAGTGCTTTGATAGCGATAGCAAAACAGCAAACAGCTGATCGTGTGCGCGTTCGTCCAGCTGTGCTTTGTTTTGCTTGTGCTCTGCCTTTCACTGTACTAAATGACACACTCTTCAACACGACCACACAAACTCGCTCTGTGCTTGCCTGTTGGCTAGAACATTCAAATGATTTTTTCGGTATCAAGGACACATTTTCGTAACGAGTACATGATATATCAATGTTCCTAGATTTTCACGATGAATCCAACGGTATTTTTTTGTAATCGAGAATCCTAAAACCCAAAATTCCAGAATCCAATTTTCTGCTGGATCGACTCAATACTATTTACATAGGATACCTTGTGGTCGAATTAGTCTGGTAAAAAATTTTCATGACATTACGTCAAGTACTTTTGGCTGACGAAGTTTTTGTTTAGCATCCTTTTAGGATTTTAATATATAAGAGATTGAGCATTGTCTTTAGTTTAAATTTACAATTTCAATCATTTTCGAATTCAACCGGTTACTGTGCACTGTACAGTACCATTCAAAATGTAACCCAATTAAAAATGCGCTAAATTCTATTCATTTTGTGCAACTTCAAATTTTATGCCTATTTTTCGGTATGCAATACCACCAAGTGAAGTCTCGAATGTGAATGTTGTAGGATCGATTCCCACCTTGGGTAACTTATATTTATTTATTTTTATTTTTATTTTTTAAACTTTACTAAGTCTCGCTTACTGCCCGGCTTGCCGGACTTTTTATATATGTGCTCCTGTATGGCATCTTTGGCTTGCATTATGAAGCGTACGGAGAATTGTTCCACTGGACAAATCTAACTGGCAATCCGTATATATTCACGCATCAGATTGTCCCTCGGCCAATGTGGACGGTGATTGACATTATATTTGGCCTAGATGTGGTGTGTATATTTGCAATTTTTACTGCAAGACTGCTCACACCAAGTTTGAGTGAAAATTCACGTATTTACTTGAATGATCAAAACTTAATTGTCCTTGGAACTAAAGGTAAGTGATTGTGATTTTTATTTTGAAGTTTTTTTAATTTTTCCTCTTGAAAGCCTTTAAATATTTTCACTAATGAAATATATTCTTTTATGTTATTAGTCTTAAGTTGCGATGAAATTGCCAAAATTTTGCGACAACGGAAAATTATGAAATCTATTTTCTTGTATCTGCTCCCACTTTTGGCTGGGCTTATATTTTGGTCATATTTTCAAATTGTAACCTTTTTCATCAATCGAAACTATTTTCTTTCAATTCCGTCGATCATATTCTGGATGACATTTCCGTTGTTCGTTTTTCACATTCTTTTTGGTGTCTTTGCTTCGGTTTCTTACGTTATTCTGGCAAGTATCTACATCCAGGTTCATCAAGTCTCAATATTGAAAAAGATGCGATCTCAAAACCATTGGATCAGCTCAGACATGAACTCAAATTTGTCAATCGAGTTCAGCAAACGAATGCACTTTCAAGCCCATTGGAGCCTGTTCAAAAGTGTCAATTCGGACATCATAGAGACATGCAAAGTAATCAAAGAGTTTAACCGTTGCTGTGGTCCACTGTTGTCGATCGCCATTCCGTACTACATTACAGTGCAGTGTTATCTTCTCTTTGTTTTCTTTTTTGTAGACGATGTCCCGATGAGAGAGTTCTTTGCTTTAATTGTGGCAGAAATCAATCTATTTTTGTTTGCTGTCACAAATCAGTGTGCTCGTGTGGTGAAAACGAATCAACTGTTGGAGATTCAAAGTGGAAAGTTTCATTTCATTTTTATGCGAAAGTGCAATTCGGCCAATACAAAACATATTTACAGGTATTTTTTGTGTTGGTTTATTCAAAAAGAATATTTCTTTAAAATTAATTTTAAGATATATTTTCAATAGACCGAAAAGCTTCAAGTCCATCGTCGACTGCAATCGTATGCGTTTCGAGTTTTTGGTTATTATCGAATCACCGGAAAGTCTTACTATTTGGTAAATACAATTTAAAACTAAACAAATAATTAATGTTTAGAATTAACAACATAGATTGTCACCTATTAGCTCTTTTTTTACTCCAAAAGATTAGTAAATATGAATGCAATCATTAAATATTTATGAAAACTGTTTCAATTATCATCATTCTCATTTAAGTGCACACTGTCCAATTGTTTTTTAATTGTGTTTTGATGCAACTCACTTTCGTCTTCACTTTCACTCTCTACTTGAGTTATTTGAACGAACGAACATTTGTAATGCCGTGGAAGAGAAGTTGGATAAGTTTCGCCAGGGGAATTGAATGGATATTGATTGTTGGGGTTATTACTGTTTCTTTTGTTCAGGACCCGAAAAAATGTATCAAAATTTTAAATTCCTACCCTCTAAAAAAGTGATTGTCACTTTTTCTCTCCGTGACAATTAAATTTCGTTTTTTAATTGCTGTACGAAAACTATACATCTTAGGAATATGAAACCTATGCAGGCCGACTCGATAAATCGCGATCTTTCCAATGGTGTAACACATTTGTCAGTATCATGTAGTCGTAACACCGAATTCCCGTATTTTCAAATATTTTTGATGTAATTGATTTTGATTTTTTGAATGGTGTGCAAAAACTATAGATCTTATGAACATTAGACTTATGCAGGTCGACTCGATAAATCGCGATCTTTCCAATATTGTGACCCATGTGTTGGTATCATATGGCCGTGACGCCCAATTCGGGTATCCTCTATATTCAAACATCAATTGAAGAAGAACCATATAGAGTAGAGCCATGAAAATTGGTACAAATAGTAATGAGCCAATGACTGGTCGAAGAGACAACTAGAAAAGTGGGCGTCATTAGTGTATGGCGCCCGGATTGAATATCATTTGCTATTATACCGAATTACAGAAGAATCGTATAAAGTAAAGCCACAAAATTTTAGACTAATAGTGATGAGCCGATGTCTGATCGAATCGTCAACACGAAGTTGGGCGTCATTAGTTCATGGCGCCCGTATTGGGTATCATTTGATATTTACTCTAATTGCTGGAGAATCATATGAGTTAGAGTCATGTAAATATATTGCTTATATGTGTCTATACTAGGCATGAAAGGACATTCGGCGAAAGCAAGATTAGCAAGTAAAATAAACAATAACTTGACATACTTTAAAAACGATAATCAAATAAAATTTTGCGAACAGAATTAGCCGAATCATACGACTTTTTGTAGCATTTATCCAACAAACGTTTTAAATCACTAGACTTTGCAATAAAATTAATAGTTGCATCGTCAACACAGATCATTCGAGAAATGGTTGCTTCAAATGAGACATCTTCCACGGGAAAGAAGTCGCAAATCTTTGATTGATTTGTTGGAACTTCTTTTGGAATTACGCAATCACCTTTGTTGATATTATGAATAGTTTTGAGGTGATGCTCAAGAGAACCACTTCCCGTACCTTTCTTGTGAAAATAAGCGCGACTACACTATTCTCCATTCGGAAAAGTCGCTGTACAATGTACAATGTACAGTGTACAGTGTACATTGAACTCGGTATTCTTTTTGGTTTCTGTGAATCATCGGGAAATTTCACAAACTTTCCAATGCCCCACACCCAACTGGTCAATTCCCTTCCACGTTTTGACATCGTCGAATAATCATAAACACAGAATATCACGAGTAGAAGGAAATGGCAAGCGGTTAATGATTGCAACGTTAATCGCGTTAAACGAAATTTACGTAAAAATTAACGTCAAACGTTAAGCGTTAATTAACGTTTAACGTTTGGTTTTAATACGTTAATAACGCTAAACGTTTAACGTAATTTTTACGTAAATTTGCGTTAAACGTTAATGAAAATGATAGTAACCAGGTGGTTACACAAGCGCACATTACGATATTTTTGGGCAAAATTTAATTTCGTTATTTTGTATGTGTTTATGACAAAAATTGGCGCATAAATACTCTCTTACTCTGATTAAATCAATTAATTTAACATAAAAATTGGGACAATTTCACCAATACGTTAAAAATAGCGGAATACGTAAAAATAACGCTAACGTCAAAATTACGTTAAGAATTAACGCTTAACGTTTAACGTGGCGTTGCAATTATTACAAGCGGTTGATATGTCAACATCAAAACGAAAAGAAAGCAACAGTTTGTTTTGCTTTTCTAAAATGCTTTATTAACCATGCTCGATTTTGACTGTAACACACCCTCACGTCTAAAGTTTTTTGGAATTATTCAATTTTAAAACTTAGTTTGTTGAAACTATTTTTTAAGTGCATTCAACAGTTCGCTTGGAGTAATAACTTTGAATTACTTCGATTAAGGCTATCGGAAAATTGTTTGAATGCATGACTTTGAGAATGTTATGCACCAACAGTAGTCAAAAGCAGATTTAATATCGATCGAAAGAGATAAGCGCGACTTGATATCCTTCAGCCTGCTTCATCTTCTCTTGGTTGACAATCCTCGAAAGTAATTTGATTGTAGAGCCACCATATTTTCGTTTATTATATTAATATTTTATTATAATGTAGCATTGAATTTGGGTAGAAAAACCTCAGTATATTCGGCCTCGCCGAAAAGAAACCTCAGCGAAGACGAATGTCACAAATAAAGTCATTAGTAACCCCAGGTAACTCTAGCACACTAATATCGAATCAATTGTTTGACAATTTGTACATACAAACTACAAGGCACATTGTTCGGTTTGGTTGAATCACATCAAAACCGAGCTTCAGGTTAGTCAAACCAATCCAAATGGGCGAGTGACAGCAATAAATGTGAATTTGAATTGCAAAATCAATATATAATTCAAGACACAATTGGTTTGAAAGCAAAATAATTACCCACATAAAGAAGTTGAAGTTCATAACAAAGTCATTAATGCTCAGGTAATAATTCTCCAAGCCGAATAATAACTACGAATCACTTGTTTGTATGGCAATATACTTAATGATAATATACTAAAATCATATACAATCTACACCATTACAACAAATTCGTATAAATTCAACACATACCTGACGCTCGTAATTCATTCGTTGTCTTACACTTGCAAAAACAAAGAGAAAAATGTTTGCATTTTTAATTTTGATCTTTTCGGTTTTGTACACGAATGCAAAGCAGTTTTACCACCGAATTTTTGTCCATTTGAGAGAATTTTACAGTGACCTCGACCCAATAGTTGACTGCAATTCGATTTACGAAATTGCCGCACTGAAAATGTCCCGCCCTTTCACGCGATTGTCCTTTATTCCTTGGTTTAAAATTAATCAGCATTTTGTTCCAGCAGCAGCAACTATGCTCTACTGGCAACTGGACAACTTTTACGTTGTATTTCATTGCTATAATGGCCACTATAATGCGACTGGTATGCCAGAACTATTGACCCATCGTTTTACCCCAGAAATATTCTGGGACATTAGTGACATTCTGTACAATATTGGTGTGCTGCATGGTCTGTTGATCTATATCTATCTCACTCAAGTCCCAAATGTCAACACTGACTATCTGATGTTTGCCGTGTGGAATTCTGCAATTCAGAAGCGGACAATCTATTACAAAGGAAAGTGTATGTGTATTGAGATCCAACTCCTGTAAATATTTTAACTCTTTAATTTTCTTCTTTTGTTATTCAAGTCTGGAAGCAGCAAAAGTCCGATGCGATTTTGAAGATACGATCAAGATTGAGGCGAATCTATCTGTTTATCATAGTGACAATGTTTGTGCAGCTATTTGTCTACATTCAAGTGTTGCATTACTTGAGTGGTGACTATTTGTCGTATCGAAATTTGTGGATCGTTTTCTATTGCCTTCCTTGGACATTTTACACTTGCTATGGTAAGTGGTCCTTTAGTTTTTTTTCATGAGCTATAGTGTTTTAATTTGTTAACAATTTTCTATAAATATTCCTAAATTGAACAGGCGTTACCTATGTGTGCTTCTTCTTCCACTTGTCATCGGTTTACATTCAGTTTAAGCAGCAGTGTGAGATGAACAAAATCAAATCGTTGATGGACGAAATGTCGATAGTTGCACAGGGCAGACATTCAAACAGAAATTTGGCCCAAGTGCGAGGGCTTATCTGGAAAAAGTTTTGTACTGCCAATCGAAACGTGCTGTCACTATTCAAAGAGCTGAGAGCTTTCAACAGTTTCTGGAGCTTCATTGTCACAGCAATTGTATTTGTCTATACGGTCATAATGTGCTACTTGGCTTATGCTGTACTGATTGGTGAGGCGGCAACTTTGAAGAAAACCTTTTACATATACTTTGCATTGCTATCATGCACCACAATTGTGCTCATCACTGCTTCGTGTTCGAGTTTGGTGAGCAAGAGTATTGAAATTTATAAGCAGAACCGAACATTTTCGTACGTTTTCTCTCGGACCCTTCAACCAACCAATACACAGTTGCTAAGAGTAAGTTGAGATTAGCGGACAAAAGTTTTAATTCGTAAAATCTACTACTAATTAAATATAGCTATCCAAAATGATATCCAACTTCAAGGGAACTCGTAATGGATTTCATTTCATCAATGGGAGAATTATCGATTCGCGAATGTTTGAAATTGTAATGTGTAGTTGGAGATTTGAATATATCTTTGTTAATGTGATTCCTTTTCCGATTTAGCTGTTTTTCTCGATCACCATTGTGTTTATCAAGATTTTCAAAAACAAGATATTTGGAGAAGCTTATTTCGGATAAAGTTGATATTTATTTTATTTAGCTGAATCGAATCTACACTTCATTTCACTCAGATGGTTTAGAAATATTTTTCATTATATTTTTCCAAAGCTCTGTAAAAGAAAATGAGTCGCAAACGACCGTCCACATCTTAATTTGACGTTTCTATGGCCAATGGCATCGAGTCTAACGGGTTTGAAATCTCTCTCATTCGCCCAAAACGCCCACGTCTGAACGTTGATCCAATTGATTCTCTCACTCGTGCAAAACGATCACGTCAAAACGACGATTCAATGCACTCTCGCATTCGTGCTCCAAAACGACAACTTCTTATTCGTTCTATGAACTTTCATCAGTACAACTCCGACAGCACCATGTCGATCAACACAGATCAGTCCGAATTCGACAACTCCGAACTCCGAACTCCGTTTGTGGATGAACTTCGCAAAACTATGATCAAAATTCCCCCCATTTTGGGACGACGCCAAAGTGGCCTTGTGGCGTAATATTAAGTCTTAAAGTGCACCCAAAACACCACACCAAGTGTGATTTAAATACCAAGATCATGCAATAGCATGCCGTAAACCACAAGAATTTGTATCTCATCAAGTGCAGTTTGATGCAGAACAACCCTGACTGTAGCTGAGACTGGAATGTACTGGTCTCTAAAAGTTTTACGAAAAATTTTACTGCAGTCCGGACACGTGTACCCAGTTTTACTCAGGACAGTATTGCAGGTTTTCAGATAATCATTGAGCATACATTACCATCATTCAGTGAGCATCCTCTTTAATGAACATACATTGTACAGCTTAATAAGGGCTAAGTACGGCTTGTATACAATATTTATAAATACAACTCTTGTACAACTGTACAATTGTACAGCACTTGTTTTGATGTAATCCTCGATGGTGCGATGCAATGTGCTCAGTGCAAAAACAGTTCTTTCAAACATTTGCTAATGTACTTTCAGACAAAATTTAAATACTAGAACCAACTGTGTACTAACCAATCAGTGGATTGTGAGTGATGCATGCTTACATACAAATTGGCAGACGAAATCAGAAAAAGTGTCATTTTCGTAAGTTTCAGATGTTAATTATGTAAAATCAATCAAATCAAATTTTACTCATGAGTCTAGCAAACAGGCCCAACCCAGCACTAGCGTATTGATTATGAATCAAAGCAGCAAACATCGCATCGACTAGTGTCTCTGGCAAATGTGAAACTGCCCAAACAATCAAATCATGATAGCCACAACAGTACGGTTTGGGTGACTTGAGCATAACAGTCGCCTCCATGGCATCGATCACTTCACCTACATTGATTCGTGCAATGTCGTGCACCAAACTAGCAGCACTATTCATTCCCTCATCTACATTCGCTTTTTTGTACGACTCTTTGATTTCTTCTGGAGTGCGTTCGAAAACTCTGTTACGAGTTTCGCTGAGTTGTTGATTGTTGATTATTTCGGTTCGGTAGAATGTTGGCACGAGTGTTATGACTTTAATTTCGTCTGTGTACAGTTCACGACGGAGTGAATCTGAAAATGTACGGACACAGTGTTTGCTCATGCAGTAGTGTCCAATTCCGGCTGCCGTGATTCGACCTTAAATTGGATAGATTAGGGACACATTTTCATCGGATAAGATTTTTCTATTCTTCGCTATTTAAAGTCATACTACAGAACAGTTTTAAATAAAATTCTAGTTTTTGCAATTATTTTTAAATATTGTTTAAATGTTTTGCTAATGTGCAAACCATGAACAGCAGAAATACTAACTACATTGCCACATTAAACTGGAACGTTCTAAGTAGCATTCGAAGAGGTATCCAAATGCAAAGGTTCGTAAGTCTTACTGCCATTAAATTTTAGAATAAATAATAAAGATGTACATTTTCATTCTAAATCAATTAGCAATAAATATCAATCAATAATAAAAGTTTTTTAAATGACGAAATTGTTAACAAAAAATAAGATTTTTACAATAAAAAATTCAAAAAATTTTAAATTTTTTAAGTTAATTTTTTAATAAATTTCTTTTAACGCTATTAACACTGCAATCGTTAAACTCTATCAATTTGAAACATAAATATTAAAGTTGTTAGTACACTTTCGAAATGTTAAGATCAAAATTATATTTGCACATAATAAATATCTTATATATAAATATCGTAGTCGTTTTTGGCTCCACCTCCAGTTACTGTTTTCTGTACACGTGTAAGCCCCTCCTCCCATATGTCTTGAATACGTCGTGAATACCGACTCTATCGATAAGAACAATCGATTCTGTGCAGTGGCGCATGCTGACTGTGAACACAATTTCATTGCATAAAACCGTATTCTGAATACGCAAACTCTATTGTTTACTTTTTTGGCAGCTGTTGTTTTTTGACAACAAGTTTTTATGTTATTGGCATTTTTTAACGTTTAGTTATATTTTGATATCCAAATTTGGTTGACCATGTACCAACAACAACAAACATTCGAACTTTACTCCACCAACATTATCACCATAAAATCACCAACTAGCAAACCTGAATTATTTTCTTCTGTTGGAGTACAAAAACGTAACATCGTGATATAAAGACTGTTTTTGAGAGTTTGCTGAAAGGCAATGGGTTATTTGATTGTGTTTTTTGTTTCATTCGGATAATGTTTTAAATTAAAGTTTTGAATTGCATAACTAAACCCAAGTACAAACCACGAATCAACATCAAAATACTTTAAGTCAATTTATACTAATCTACTCTCTTTGCCCTAAGAACGCTAATTTCTGGTCACAAGAAATTTTCTTGAAGAAAAATATGTTGAGCAAATTTAAATGAGTGTCAGTGCCATCACTGCCATCTAAATATATCTGATGATCACCTGGCTATGAGTTACGGGTGAATTGTAAACCTGAACTACAAAACAAGAAACGGTACAACGATATTGTCCGGCACATCAGGTTTAAACGTTTTTTTGTCGAGAATTTCAAAATATTTAACGACAATTGAATCAAACATAGCAAGCTTGATCTTATGACCCATAACCTCAACTAAATCTTCACCTTCAAAGTTCGAAGATTCTTGGAATCACAAATCACCAATCTTTCCTAAAACAAAGGTTACATCCTCGGATTTATGAATTCTTCAAAAGAGAACATGATGAATAAGTTGATATTCTCAAATTTCAATCTAACTATCTACATATCTATGTAACTATTGAGTAATTCTTTCAGTAAAGAGTTTAATTTGCCTTATGAGGTAGTAATTACTTTAATTTATGAATTGATTTGGGAAATTATGCTCTAATTCTCTAATTGAGTGAATGTATCATCTGTGCGCTTGGTTTGAAGAATTGCTAAGTGATCAACCTATGTCATCGACGGCAGTATAGATGATTTTCTCATTGAGGACTTTGAATTATTGGTCACGTTGATCTAGAAGTTTGAAAATGTAAAATGCCTTCAATAAAAAACTACATAATCCCATTTTTTATCCTATTGGTATTGACTTGGCACTTAAATGCATGGTTTAATGTTTCATCAGTTGGCTTATCGACATCTTCAGCCCTTCATTATCACCACTTTATATTCACGGAATATCCCAAATTCAATTTGTCTCAAAATGTTGTTCCAAATCAACGCCATCTACTCCCCCTCGATAAATTATTTTTCCTGTGAGCAAACATACTGCCAAGTTCCGCTTATCAAGGCTGTGTTTTGGTATTGATACTCTGTGGAAGACAATAGGAAGAAATGGGTTTCCAGATTCCATATTCCTATCGAAAAACTTTGATTTATCTTTCAAAGACCATTGACCATCAAGCATTTTAAAATCTTCCTGTAGTGAAAAGAAAGGCTTTCTTTATGTTAAAAAATATTAATTTCTGCGAATTTCTCTTTAATGATTAATTCAATTAAGGACCACAAAACAATACGACACTGGAAGGGTTGAAAAGCGCCAACGGCGCTTTTTTACAAGAAAAACAAACCGGAGCAGAGCGGAGGTTTCGCAAGAGCGTGAAGCTAGGCTTTAGCCGCTTCACGCCTTGCGGTTTTTCTTGTAATTAATATATTATTATCACAGCCATTAAATGTCACCTACATTTGTATTTCTCCATATCCAAAAGTGCTATTGTTGAAATCTTAAAGTTTTATTCTAAAAACAACTTAATTTATTTGGTCATCATGGTCACAGAAAACAAGGATTCAAAACAAAAGATTTAACCTCTAGATTGGCAGTGAGACCAGAAGATAAAAATCTGACAAGTATAAAAACAGATTCGATACTTGTGAACATTGTCAATTTGTGAAAATGAACTTGAAGTGGTATATTGTCTCCTTAATTTTGAAATACCTCAATGTTCAATATAAGTATCTCGATCAAGTTGAAGAATCAAAAGGCATTTTAATGCAATTTAATATCTCTACTCGAGTCGAGCCTCAAAGTAATGCTCGCACTGAAAGTATCACTCCAAAATGGTTTAATCGGCCATTTGTGTCCCACTTACTCGTGTATGCAATCACAATGATATACGGAACTTTTGGTTTACAATATCACCATACTGGTCAAATTGAATTGCAAGCTCTACCAACAAGTCCGTACATCATGAATCATCAAATGTTCTTGCCGGATATGTGGCAACACGGTGCGGATTACTGCTATTTTGTGGCTGTATTAACATCGTTTTGTGCGTATTCAAGTTTTGTCTTATTTCCTGTTCAGGAGGATCGATACAAAATGTTTCTGAAGAACAATGGACGATTGGCCATTCGACAAATTGGTTTGCAATTGTAATGTTTTAGATAAATAAACATTCATATTTTTAGAATTAAGCAAACCAGATTCCGAGAAGATTTGTGCTTTTCGTCAACGTTTCAAAACACCCCTCTTTGCGACCATAGTCGTGTTCGACATAGTCGCCTTGTCAAACTTTTACTTTTTCCTTCTGTATCAAGGCAAATACAGAGTGCACATTGTTGATGCTCTCTTTTGGCTGGTTCTCTTTCCAAGATTGATTTTTGACATTGTTTATGGTAAATGTTCAATGTTATAAGTTTTGTTAAATATTGACAAAATCATTTTAGGCGTGTTTGGATTGGCGGTGTTTGTGACCCTTTCAAGTCAATATTTGAAAATTCGATTGAACTCCATTTTGAGCCAAATGATCAAGCTCAATCGGCTAATGGTGAATTCAAATAGAAATTATTGTTCCAGATCAGTTTGGTTGGTGTACAGCGAACTAAATCGTCGATTGCTGCTGATTTGTTCGGACATTGTTGTGTGCACTCGCTTTTGGAGTCCATTCCTCTCAATAATGTTTCCTTTCTATGTGTGGATTCAAGCATATCTCTCATTTGTTTTCTTCTTCGTTGAATCGACTCCGTTTGTGCGAAAATATATCTTCATGGTCGCAGTACTCGAGGTTGACATATTGCTCTTTCTATTAATTAAACAATGTGCCAGGGTGGTCAAATTGAATTCCAAAATTTTGAGTGAAAATCAACGATTCTTCATTGATATTCAACAGAACAGATCGGATGAAGGAAAGATCAAAATTCGTGATTTAATTTTAGTAAATATTAATAATTAAAATGACACCGTCTTTAAGTATTTTTCTTCGTACAGGCCGAATCACTGCAAATCAGCAGTCGATTGCATAGTTTCGCCTTTCGTCTGTTTGGAAATTACCGTATTACCTCGAAAACATTTCATCTAGTACATTCTATTTATTTATTTATTTATTTATAGTACATTCTATTTTAATCATAACCTTACATTTAATTTATTCAATTTATATTTCATTCAATTTTAGGTCATTTCGAGCATGAGCAGCTTTTCTCTGTTGGTTATCAAAAGTCAGAAATTGCATAAAAGCTTAGTTTGATCTCTAAATACATACAAGATGTGCGAATTTTCCATATTAATGTACCATAAAACTTTAATTAAAACAGCCTAAATTTCCTCCTCTTAAAAAAAATAATTAATTTTTTTAATTAATTCTAGTTAATTTGAGAAAATTTAATTTATTCAGAGACTTGTCACAAAGTAAAGATTCGATTTCCAAGGTCACCAGACGTTTGTGGGTCTCCCAGACGAAGGTTACTAGTCACTTTGACATATTAAATTACGACGAACAGTATTGTTCAACACCAGAGCTAGCGATTTTGCAATTTTGTTCATTTCCTCTGATTATTTTAGTCAACTACAATTATCCAGCTTTTAATGGCTTATATTTCAGAAACTTCAAAAAATACAAATACAAATTTTATAAAACGCGTTTCTTCAATTGCAAAATGATTTTCACTGTTTATCAATTTGCTTCCACTGAACACCTTCCATTTTATTCGAAATTGGTAGTCTAGATATAACTAATGACATTTGACCGTCACATTAAATTATAATTTATCAAATATGATAATTTAATCGGATGTAATAGTCATTGTTACTTTTTAAGTCGCATTGATGAAGCTATATTTGATAAGTTGTTGTTGCTTATATTATTGATACTCTTTGAAGTAACTTGGATACCATCATTCATACGAGTAGGTGCAAAACCAAGCTTCCGCCACCTTCATTGCTGTCAGCGACGGTACAATCTTTACAAAGAGTTTCCACTTTTAAAGTTTACTTCTGGTATTATCACTTAGACAAATGGTAAAAATACATAGACACCTCACCATAAGATAAAGCAAACTTAAAAGGCCAAATAAAAGTTACAAAATTAAACAACGCAATCAAGTTGATTTAATTTTTACCTTAATAAATGAACCAAAGGAGATTAATCCAAACGAAGCCAGAGTGATTCCGTCTCAATATACAACGTTTGATGCTGGAAAGCTACCAGGCCTTAACTAACCCGGGTTAGCACAACCAACTGCACATTATTATACACACCTGCCGAAACACATCCCAAACTTGAAGGCACCATTTTTTACTGTTGCCAAAGAAAGTATGTTTATCCATTATTTAAACTTTTTTCCATTGCTAATTTTGGTTAATTTGATTAAGTCGATAATTCAGGAGGAAAATGTTTACCAGTACAGGGTGATCTAAGAGACGAGGCAGCAGTAAAAACGGCATTCGGTAAGGCAGTACAAATTCAGTGGCATCGATGTTGATCAACAATGCCAGTGCAATTAGTCTCACAGGCAAGTTATTTAATTTATTAGTTTCTTAGGCTGAAAAGATTTGATTTGATGCACCAGATCAACACTAGAGGCACATTTATGGTATCGAAATACGCGTTGCCTCATATTGATTGGATTGCCTCAACACTGTTGATGGATCCTAAATGGTTTGGTCGTACTGTTGCATACACAGTGGCCAAATATGGAATGTCGATGTGTGTTCTCGGAATGGCTCAAGAATTCAGAGAACTCGGTATTGTTGTGAACGCTTTATAGCCACGGACCCTCATACTAACCGCAGCAATGGCATCGTTTGGTGGCATGGACGAAACCTCTAAAGTGCGCCGCAAACTAGATGTTATGGCTGATTCTGCCTATGCTGTTCTGTCTAAAGACGCAAAATCAGTGACTGGAAATTTTTTTATTGACGAATTGGTACTTAGACAAGAAAGAGTGTCTAATTTTGAAGCATATTCTGTGGTACCTGGTCATAAGCTAATGGCAGATGGGTTTATTCCTGACGTGCTTGCTGAAGGATTACTTGAAGATAAAATGCACTAACTAAATATTGTTAAATTTGCAGGTAATAAATAGAGTCTCGCAGTAGAAATGATGCTATATAATTTTTTTACCATCAATTTCAATTAATTAAATCAAATTTGTCAAGTTGATTGTTTGCTAAAAGCCTTTAATTTAATCTTCCTGATCTAGACGTTAGATCAGGAAGGTTTCCCAAAGTTAAATTGGTGACCTTAACTTAACAATTCTAAAAACTTTTTGATGACGCCAATATTTTAGTTAAGTGTTAAGGATACCAATACAAGACTTTTCGCCAATCACATCATAGGTCTGAACGGTCACCTACTCCTGGAAATCGAGTCCTTGAGTCCGATAATCCTCGAATTTCGCAATTTTTAGTCAAGCATTACACATACTAAAATAGCTTTTTTTCTTTTTTGGTGTCTTTTGTTGAGTTTATTATTTTACTTTAATAAAAAACAAATTTGACGTATTTCAAACCCCAAAAAATGCAATCAAATTACCGTATTTTCCGGGCTACAAGTCGCACCGGTGCATAAGTCGCTTTTGTTCTATTTTGAAAACTTTCCAAATCACAGATAAGTCGCACCGTGGTATTAGTCGCAGACATTTTTTTGCCATAATATCACTTTTCAAAAAGTAACATTTTTGCATTAAAGTCACGTAAATACCTTAAAAATAGTCACGTAATTAATATTTCAAGTTAGTCATCAATTGAGAAAACATTAAAATTAAGTATAAAGTCATCGAAATCCTCATAATCATGACTCATTCCCAAGATTTGAAAAAAAGTATCACTTGCCGATAAAAAATAACGCTTGCGACAGATTAGTCGCACCGGTGTATAAGTCGCACCTAAGCAAAATTCTGTCTAAATGGTGCGACTTATCTGACGGAAAAATACGGTACTAATTTCCCAAAGTAAATTTAAATGTGTGCTGTAACGACAGGTTCCCCTAAACAAAAAGCGCATGTCCACAGAAGACGAACTTTCAAAGTTTGTTTACAATTCAAACTTAGATACTCAGTATTTCTGCCACAAGATGTGCCACCTGGTCCACACCATGAACGATCAACAAAGAACGGCAATTTTCCTTTGCAATTTGAAAATCGGTTTCAATTATATTCATTAGAAGGTTGAATTTGTTGTCAGCTGCTTGAGCGTTGCCATATTTAGCTTCGAGATAACGACGAAATAAATAACGAAACACAAAGTAGTGATATCGAAGGTTTTCGAAACAATTTTGATTGTCCGTGAAAGGCTTGACCAGGTTGAGTACAATGAGCTGTAAAATGTTTTAAAACTATAATTTAGGAATCATAAAAAGTATTTATAAATTTAAATTACCATATTTCGAATTTGA
Source organism: Rhizoglyphus robini (assembly GCA_023373905.1). NCBI lineage: Eukaryota > Metazoa > Arthropoda > Arachnida > Sarcoptiformes > Acaridae > Rhizoglyphus > Rhizoglyphus robini. The sequence goes on along the minus strand of JAKIJQ010000299.1, from coordinate 51,212 downwards.
GTATCATTTTCCATTGCTTCGTGCAATCGTGCTACAATTTGGGTGTTTTGTTCGTGCAAATGAGCATATTGTGGTGGCAAGATCATATCAAATTTGATCAGAATCGCCTCCTTGCCCGACTCATCCTTCAAAGCACAAAATTCAATTCTGTTTTTATCAAATTGAAAAGCCACTCGAATGAGAAGAGCCTCAAAACAGAACGATTTCAACAGACTCAGTTGGGCCACTTGTGAGAGTGAAGCAAAGACGGGAATTTTCTTACAAAATGTCACTACTCGTCTCGAATAGACAGTTGATAGGTTCGACAGAAAATTCATGAAATTCTCTTCACCTACCACCGGCAGTTGGTTTTCTTCCTCAAAAACTTTGAATGCATTCTCAATTATATCAATATGTTGAGACTCGATTTCGTTTAATTTAAGCGATCCTTTTACTCTAGTTGATAGTGGTTTTGGTATGATTTTATCATTTGATCATATCATATCATCTAGAATCGTAGTATCCGAGTCAGTTTGTTCATGTTCACTTTCTAATTTAAATTTAAATTTTGCCTTTTTCTTTTCCTCTCGAGATCTGAGGACCATACCAATTTCAAAACATTTGTCAAGTCGACATTTGACACAACACTTTCGGGTCACAAAGTCGATTTCACATTTTTCTCCTTTTAAACATTTTATTTTCTATGGAAAAAATTGTTAAATTTAGAAAAATTAATAAATAAATGAAAAATATCTTGCATTGTATTTAGGTGAATTTCTTTGGAAGAATATTCGACATGCAGGACAAGATTGTAGCCCACTATAGTTGAAACCTAATGATTGAAATTCAAATTCAAGTAAATATTCAGTAAATTTATTAGCAACAAAAAATAAAAATAACTTACAATTTGCTCTATCACCACAAATTTTGCATATTTTGTTTTGATTCATTGGAAATTGCAAAAAAAAATATATTGTGAAATAAAAAGTATGTTCAGGAGTACGTACTCATGGATGCATGCTCCCGCAAGTTTATTCATAAACATAAAACGTTTCTTTATAATTTTAAATGTAACTGTTTAGTATTAGAATTTGCAACAATAGTGTTGAATGTTCCCAATGTTGTCCCACAATAGTGAGTGTTACATGTTTGATGTTGTAAATAATTTGCAAACTCAAACTGCCTTGGTGTTCTTGTTTGCCATAATAACACACAATCAAGTTGATTGATTTGCCACACAGAGTGCATTTTGAGTTCGTTGTTGATGAGTTGATGTTTGAGCGAACATTGAGCGATGAGTTGATCAGTAGAACTGAGCCGACACAATACAAAACAGATTTCTGTTTTACTGCAGGCACAAACTCGATATCATCAATAAATACATGAAAATATATTCGAAAAGTCATTTTTATACACATGAAATAATGTAGATATGTGTGTTTCCGGAAGGTCAAAGTTTTACTCGACTTTATCGAGCTAATAGCGAAGTTACACTTTAAGGCAATTTATTTTAATTTTGAGAATCACTAACGACATCTTTCGACATACATTTGTCAACAAGTTGAAAGCATGAACATTGGTTTTGGGATTTCGAATCGACTGACTATCGCATCCTGAATATCAGCTCGAATCTCAGTCAACTGTGTTTGCCCTCTTACCTTCTTTCCTTTTGAATACCTAGGTTATCTTTCATTTGCCACTAGTTCTTTCTATCTCTCTTTTGTACACTCTCCGCACTTGTTCATGGGCATACATTCTCGTTCTAGCCTTCGAATTGCTATTAAACCAGAAGCATAAAACTAATTGTAATACATTAAGCTGTAGCTATAGCACAATGATGTCAAGTTATATATAGCAAAACTAAAATGTGCGTTGCTCTCCTAAATAGGTACAAACAATTGTACTGTGGTTTACTAAAGACACATGTCCGCAGTTTTTAAGGACACATGTCCGCAGTATTTTTGAGGACACATGAAAGTTTTTATCTGCAATTAAACATACATTTGTCGTGTTTCGATCATTTGTTGTGTTTGCTTGCTAAAATAATTTGTTTGCTCAACTACAACAACTCAATGACCTTATATTTTGCTATGTTTCAGCCATAATGTGTTCAAGTGCTTATAATAAGTTATGGGGGAAATAAGATGAATAAAATGAGGTCATTTTTTCGTTATTAAAAAAATAGGGTGATGGAATGAAGGGTTAAATAAAAGAAAAATAAATAATGCAAAGATAACAAAACTTGAAAGGGTGTTAATCTTTCAAAGTACGAACAGATGCAGCGCAATTTTTTTGGGACATATGTTCGCAAAATGTCCATCACTTTTGGAACGTAATCACATCGTACCTAATACATTTTGATCATTAGTTTATTATATTATACTTTACTTTATTAAGTACACATTCAAGTTGCTATATGTTGTTTGGAGGCTCTCGTTGAAAAAATGCATTTATTCCAAATGGAATTTCTCTGTTTGGGCATGCTGATGAATTATTAATTGTGCATTATGTACAAGTACGAGTGCACTGCAGTAATAGAAAATAGTGTATTGCGTACTAAACAAATATTACATTCAATGCAAACTGTGGGAGTAGTGTAACTATCCGTTGCTGTGTTGTTCAATACGAGCACTGCGAGCAAATGCGCGCTGTTTGCTGTAAGGCAGTGACATAATTGGTAGCATTCATTTCACAGTACATCATGCAAGATGGTCATCAAAGAATCTGTGCAAGAGCAAAGTCTCGAAAGACCGCCATCCGAACCTCAAGTTCAAGCCCAATCTTCACATCACAAACTAATCCGTGAACATTTGGTCCTGCTGCTGCACTCTCACCAATGTCAGCATCGAGTCCACAATCCCGAATGTTCTCGGCTTCATTGTGCAACCATGAAGCGGGTTCTTGAACATATTGCAAATTGTTCTGCAGGTTTAAAAAAATTGTATTGATCATTTTTCACCCATTCTAATTTCACGCTCTTTGTTCATTAGGCAAGCAATGCACTGTTGTCCACTGTTTGTCTTCGAGACAAATCATCAAACACTGGACAAGCTGTTCTAATGTGGACTGTTGTGTATGTAAACCAGTGCGGGACGGCCAAATTCGCATGCAACAAATGACTGAATTAAGAGATTGATTGCAGATGATGAATTTTATCAATTGGTGGAATTTAATATTTTATTTCATTTTTAATTTGCACACTAACCACTCAAAAGTACAATAAAAACCAATTAAAAAAATTATTGTAATTCCTCACTGAAATTTAAAAAAATTTTATTTTATTTTATTTGAGTTATTATTTATTATATGTATGTTTAATCAATAAAAAACCTTTCAGGTGAACATGGTTCACCGCGGTCGAACGCTTAATAGGCGCACTAAACTTTGTTGAACGTACACAAAAGCGCACTGCACTGCATAATTTGCCAAGGACAAACTTGTTGTTGCCGTTACTGCTGTTACTCGATGAGTGGCAAACCAGGAATTGCAAGAATTTGTTTAGTGTGCGGTGATGTCGCGTGTGGCATCAACTTTAATGCAGCCTCATGTATGTCGTGCAAGAGATTCTTTTGACGAAATGCTCTCAGGCTAAAGGATGGTGTACACTTTTGAGACAATTCAATTGAATATTTGCTTTTAGGAAGTCAAATGTCAGTTTGGTGACGGCTGCAGCCTTGATCAAGTTACGAGAAAAATTTATAATATCATTTATATAATTATTATATTATATTATATTATATTATATTATATTATAAAAATTATATAATTCATATCCTAAATATTCTTTATTATTATCTTTATTATTCAACACATATGAATCAATTGAACGTGGTAGAGAACATCTAACGGCAAAGTGACAGAAAGGAAGATAAAAGTAGAAGTAGAGGTACAGTGATCACAGAGAAACAATCTCTATTAGTTCAAAACTGAGAGAGAAAAACAGAAAAAGAGAGAAATGACTTCAAGCCGCTGTTTTCGAAAATGCGTTTTGGTAGATTCCCTGTCATTCGAACAAAACTCAGAAATTCAGCAAAAAATTGAAAAAATATACTCTTATGAATTGTACAATGAAACAACCGGACCTAATGATGCTCAATGTTGATGCGTCCGCCAACTCAATTTACAACCAAATTGGCATCAGTGAAACTGAAATTTTTTTGAACTAAATTTTTGATAATTTTAATGAGTTCTGTGAAACATCCAGAAAGGAGCACAGATTTGACTCAATCCTCCGATAAACACATTGACTTCAAATCTGTCAAAATATTTGCTCCCTTACTACAAAAAAAATGTCATCCAATCACGGCCGAGAACCACTAGTGAGCTCACCACTTGGCAACCAACTAGTGTGTACACTGTACAATGTACATAGCCAACCAAGGTACTAGTATACAAAAATATTCGTTTATTAAAAAATTTATATTATTATTAAATTTCATATTAAATAAAAACATTTAATTTAGATAGATTATCTGACAATGGGTTGATCAAACCTTTTTAAACTTGCAAAGTGCCGCAACATCGTCTACATTTAGTGTGACAATCATTTCATTTGGCGTAAATTCACGCAAAACATTCACCACAATAGCGTCATTCTTGATAAATTCTATCCCAAACCATTGATTTCCACGAATGACAATTACAGAACGCACAGGAACACCATCTGCACGAAGGTATTTGAATTCTACGCCTTCTTTGAAGGTGTAAACTGTATCAGTAAAAGGCGTCACGAAACGAACAGTGTACGAATTAGCTTCGTTGAGATTTTCACTAATCACATAATCTTGAGTAATTTCTTTTGCCATTGAACGTATGGAAGCATTGAGTCCAATTTTAGCGAGAAAAGCGTCATAACTTTCGTTTGTATAATATTGTCGATAACGGCCAGTGAAGTTAGTTGTATTCTGTGATGAAACAAAAATTGTCATCACTATAGAAAAATTAGTAAAATTATTATAAATATTTTTTAATTTAAAAATACCAGTAAAGATTAGCACCAAAAAGCTTGCTTTCATTTTTTTTCAACAACAAGAAATTGAAATTGAAATTGAAATTGAAATTGAAATTGAAATTGAAATTGAAATTCAATTAAACTTTCAAATCGACTATCTTAAAGTTGCTGAATGAATTATTAAATGTGAAGATAAAATCGAGTTTAAATAAAATTTGAATTCATTCAATAATCAATTACTCAAATTACACTTAAACACATCTCTTGTACAAGTGTACAATTGTACAGAACTCGGTTCGATGTAATCGGCAATGAGCACAGTGCAAACATCGTTCTGTCAAACATTTGCAAGGTTAATCTTTAAACATGTATTATCATGGCATTGTTCAAAAATTGAACTTGAATTTATAATGAACATAAAAATTATTGGTTGATAGATTATATTTTAATATTATGTCGCGTAATTATACAATTCTGGCGAGAGACAAATAGATAATTATCAACTTGGTCTTACTTGATCGAATGCGGGTTTATTTGTAGCTTGTGACACCTGATTGGTGATCACTGATAGAACAATTGAGTGACACTCGAAAGGTGCGAAATAACAGAAAATATGAAAAGGCCCGAAGGCAGTTCACAACTTAAGAAAAAGATATGTTGAAGCGTTCTTGTTAAACGATGCTTCTTGTTCGTTAACTTCGTAGTGGCCGGCCGTGCTCTCGTTCGGTCCTTTTAAGCTCGATTTGCCTGTGGGGGTGATAGTAACGGTCAGTGTTGTTTCATTGATCGTCTGCATCGTCTACGATCACGCCCATGTCATCGAGTTCACCAACAGCCTTGTGGCCCTTGCGCACATCTTCCTCTTTCTGCGTCGTCTCCACTCGGCCGTTGCCCGACAATATTATAAGAAAGCTCAAATGACTACGTTACAGGTCCCTTATAAGGGACCTGCTATAGCATTTTGTTCTTGTTACAACTGTTTCCTTGTAAAAATGCTCTTCAGGCATTGTTGTCTTAATAAATAAAAAACAAACTATTAAAGTTTTATCAAATAAAGACGTCTTAGACGTACGTTAGAAATGCCGTTAACATCATTTGATCTAGTTCAATAGATTGCATTTGAATTTTCGAAAATTAATTTTATACTTAAAAATTTAATTTTTATTGGATCATTTAACAAACTACATAATTAAAAATTGTTGCCTAATTTTAAAGAAACCAGCAAAATTAGTCATAAAAATAGCATACAATCAAACACGTTTGTACACTCGATTAGCAATTTTATTTTCTTAATTGACACAATTGTCCAAAACTAGATAATACAGTTTTATTGTATTTAAGTCTTATGTTTTTACGATAATGTTCAATGCGGTGTTTCACTTGTACTGGTCTGAATCAAAATAACCGAATACGAGAGTGCAAATGCAAAAAATGACAAAATGTATGACCGTGTGAGTTGAAACAGACCAAAGGGCGACATCTGGATGGCTCGTTCCAAGTTGTTCAAAATTAAAAGTTGATTCGAAATTTTCTGATGTACAATTGATTGCTGATACAGTGATAAATTAAACATGCCTGAGTTTGATTTTGGTATGGATATTGGCTGGGCAGTCATTTGGAACATACGTTTGTGAAATTGGGCACTAGTCTTTATTGTGGCATCATAGATGCAGCTTGAAGCAAGCACTAGTGAAATCAGTAGAAGTGAGTACGCGATCAGGCAAGTGATGGAGAAGAAGAAAGTAGACTGTTTCAGCTTTGACTTTTGTTTACAGCTGCTGTAGACAATGTTCTACTTGACTGCTGAAAATCATTAACGAACAGAAGGCCATCCGTAATCACCAAAAGCCAAACCATAAATATGCGATTATCTCATTGTTAATAGTAATATTTAACTTTAGACCTTTCCATTAAATCGACAAGTCCATTCGTGAGAAAGTAATCGATTGACAATCGATTATAACTGAAAATTAAATAAACATTCGAAATTATCTAGACAATTGACATTTGACAGCGGAAGCAAAGGCAAATTTGAGATATGCAATTTTTAGTTTTTATTTCCTCTAAAACTGTAAATGGTCAAATCAAAATTGTTTGACACGTCAGCTTGATCTGGTCTTAAATATAGCTAGGATATTTTTTTAAAATGCCAATAAACTGCCATCTAGAGAACTTATTTGTGCTCATTTAGGCAACTTCCCATGCTCATCAATCAGGTGTTGGTGCAAATCCTTTCAATTTTTAATAAATTCAATGTGCTCAAAAATTTTGAGGAATTGGTTTTCTTTGCTGGACCCAAACAACATGCAACAACAACACTGGAAGTGAGTTTTGATTGAGAGTCTTAACTTGAGACAAAGTCAATAGATTTTTTAATTATATAAAATAATTTAATTATAGAAGAAAAGATAAGACTTGTTTAAAAAATGAAATTTTAAATTGCTTTTATAATTTTGTATGAATAAATTAAAAATTTTCCATATAAAATAATAAACTATAAAATATGAAATTATGTACATGAAAAAAATTAGTTAAAATAGTTACCTTCCCAAAGGTGGCCAATGTTACCAAGCCAAACATTCCGTAGTGTATGCCATATCGCATTCTAGTGTTCAATCGTTCAATCGATAGTGTCATTTGCAATTTAGCTCGAAAATTTCCCATTCTGTGCAAATTGTGCACAGCCACATGCATCAACAAAGCAGCCGAAATATGCGCCTGTTCGCTCAAACGAGCCATGCCAAAATGTATTACAAAGATGCACAGTATTTGCTGAATAAGCAATGATAACGTCAAGAGTAGAACAAAACCGTAACCATTTGTACGCCCTAAAATTGTCAACATTGTAATGTAGGCATTGATGGGCAAATTGCACACAATGTAAACACAAAACATTTTGCCAAAAGTCTTATTTGCGATGAAAATTGTTTCAAAATTAACCAAGTCATTATGGATAAATTTTATCACTGAAGACCAGTTGAATTTGTTTGACGATGCTTTTCTCAAAATAATCAAATTTGTGTTGAAATAGAATTGCAAATACTCAAAGCCAACCAGTCCAATTGAAGAAAACAGTACAGTGACATTGATAAAGTAAACCAACCCAATGTCCAGAAAACAAAATTTAAAATGTATAAGCACATTTCAAAGATTGTAAATCCAGAATATTCCAAAAATTTTAATCCAATTTTGACATGAAAAAATAAAATTAACAAATCTGAAAAGAATAGATAGAAAATAATCAATAAAATTCATAACTCATAATTCCTTTAATGCTATATTAAAACCAAATATGATGACGAATATTTGAAAAGCGTTCAAGATGTGAGCCGCTTTTGAAATCAAAATTGGATTAAGTTTCGCAGCAAAGTAGTTGTGTCGACTTTGGTACAAGCCAAAAATGGATTTACAAATTTGAATAAAATGAACATTTGCTTTCCATGGAATTGAATTGGATCCAATACAAATTCCAATACAAATAAATCACATTTATGCTTGTTTTAACTCCAATAATATAAAATTCGTTGCTCATTGTAAAATGAATAAAATCCACATGAATGATACGTTCTCTTTCGGTTAGTTGGGCGCAATTGAAGTAGACAAAATTGAAGATAAAGTACAGGTAAATTGTGATGAGCAAATACGCCTCTTTAGGTGTAGTGCCATGTTGAATTGTTTCGTCCACGGCTTCGAGATAATTTCGATAGTATTTAACAGTTTTGTACGGAATTGCATACTCTAAAATTGAGCGAAACATTTTTTTGGGTAATAATTTTATAATATTTTAAATTTTAATGAAATGTTTTTGGGCCTCAAAAAATAATTTTAAAATACACATTAATTTAAATGTTTCAAAGTTGTACTATTATTATTTTAATTTAATTTTAATTTTTAAATCAATATTCAGTAAAACAATGCCGACTTTATGATGTACTTCATGCACCTGTTATTTCAAGTTCAACTATAGTTCATCTATGCTCATTTGTATGCTCTTTTGCAATTTTGTATGTTGAAAATGTTTTTAAATACAATTTACAAGGTGTCGTAGTGATTTTTCGCTGCGTAGAATTTTCCATGAAAACAAAACACCCTTTGAGTGAGTTCAATAGTCAAATTAAGACTAGTTGATTTGATCCCCAGAAAACAATTTTCAACTCGAACATTGCAATTCTGTAGATCAAACAGTTGGAGGACATTGATGTCTATCTGGAGGTGATCATGCGTCACAAGGAACCTATTGACGTTCGATCTTCCCGTTTTATTAAGATCCAAACCATTACAATTGCTTAAGCCACCTGTTCATTGATAACTTAACTCTTGCACGAGATAATTATTTTTACTTGTGAGTGGCGGATTAGCGGAGTAATCACTTACTGAATCGTATAGCTGGCTCTCTGAGTTTTCAATTAAAGATCAACAAAACAAATATTTCATTCAAGTTTTTTTTATCATTTTAGAGCGCATTCAAGTTTCTACCATTTTATAGCGCATTCAAATTTTTCATTTTAGAGCGCTGATTAAAAACTCAATTTCTTTAAAATCTTCGATTTTACCCAACAAGTTTTCATTATTTTTGCTATAATGATTGTGATAACTACAGTGAACATTTTATCAAAACCAAAATTGTTAAAACTCACTAATAAAAAAATCAAGTCTGAATTCTTTCCCTATTCTTCAATGCTCTGAGTGTTAGCCTTTTTGGAATGGAATTTTATAAACATCTTAAGCAAAATTTATGGTAAATTTATGCTAGAGTACATCCAGTTGAGGAATAGAGACATTAAAGAATTATTTATAAATAATGTAACACTGACAATTTCCGTACAATTACCACTTTCAAATAATGTTACTTTGTTCAAATGCACAAATATTCGAAGCAAGATTCCATTCTTAATTACTCGTTGATTATTTATAGAACAGATACATGATTTTATGAGAATTATTTAACAATTTACCTTTCCGATAGTAGACATATTATCGATCAAATTTAACGCTCAACACAAAAGCGAAATGACACATTTTCCGATTTCGTCTGCCAATTTGTATGTAAGCATGCATCACTCACAATCCACTCATTGGTTGGTACACAATTCGTTCAAGTGTTTAAATTTTGTCCGAAAGCTCACTCTATAGTCATGTAGAGTCGAGTGCCTTTGCACACAACGTGATTAGATACAAACCATCATGATGCAATCGACATTGAGTACTCGTCTAATACAATGTACAAGCACGTTATCATGCACTATGGCAATGTCCCACTAGCAACTAAAACCGTTTCCATCAACGCTCAATTTGACGACAATCGATGAAACTGAATGGATTAGTTTGCTGTTTTAAACACTGACTAAATGTGTCTGTATGACTACTGAGTTTGTGGTTTATGCTAAGGGAGTAAAATAAAAAACGAAAGACAAAAAGAATTTTAATAAATGAATCCATGACACCTAAAAATCATTTAAAGGTTCCTGGCAACAGGCAAGCACAGAGCGTGTTTGTGTGGTCATGTTAATGAGTGTCTTGACAATCTTCTGCTTCAATTTGTGGTTTTGGATTTTCGGCTAATTGCGGCAATCAAGGGAACTGGATTTGTTAACTTTGTTCATGGACTTGAACCAAGATATAAAACGAATCGATGACGATTATGAAGAAAAAGTTGGACTTTTTAAAAGCAACTTTTTGCTAAGTTGAACCACTTGTCTGTGACTTAAGAGGTTATGGTTATGAGGATATTCGATAAGATTTCTCTTTTGCATTTTGTGAGAAATATCCACTCGAAATAATATTGCTGAATTCAAATGTACGGACATGAACATTTCTTGGAATTATATTTATAAATTAGAACATTCTAATAAAATTCTATAGAAAAATTGATTGAGTTATTCCTGTACCAGATGAGTAGTCGATATTATCTGTGTTTGGGTTTGCCATAGAAACGTGCTTTACTGTTGATAATCGAATTGAGCACACAATCGTTGTGCCAACTATAAACAATACGACAATACACTCCAAAGTGCAATTAAATAGTGTCCTCAATAAGTGTCTGATTGCTGCCGTTTATATCCGGGATTATTATTATGCATCTGTTTGCATGGCCCTGACAGTCCGCTGATAAGGAATCAATCATCTCTGGGTGATAGATAGTCTTCAAAAAGTTAATGTCTGATTAATCTTACAAACTTTGTCATTAGTCAAACATGATGGACAAACTTTTTGAACAATGGAAACAGTTAGAACAAATCGTTCGTAGATTGCCCGGAATAGGATTGATGGAATTGCTCGATTATTGTTGTGCGATTGTGATTGACGAACGTCATGCCAAGATTATTTAATTGTGTTCCCGGGCATTTTGTGTGTTTGTCTCCTTTAGCTCCGGCTTTTTTTGAATTGGCTTTGGGTTCCTGTTGTTTGAATATATAAGTGGTGGATCAGTTTGGTTTGAACTCCATCACTCAACCTCAACTTTGCTTATTGCTTATTGCAAACCAACAAACACAATATACCCCAACCAAAATGAAGGTTTTCATTGCTATTGCTGTTTTGGCTTTTGCCGGTCGTAAGTTTTGCATTGGATATTTGAGCTTGCAATGTAAATTAATTGCGCACATTTAATGTTGAATTTAGTTGCCTGTGCCGATCTCAAGGCAGACTTGATCACCCGAGGAAATGACTTGATCTCACGTGCTGATGTTGAAATCCGAAGATTACAAGCCGAACGAAAGACTTCCGAAGTGGCCATTTTGCGAGGCGAGGAAGCCCAAGTCCGATTGTTGGTTACCGAGCTGGAGACCGCCATTAGCACCATCCGAGTTGCCGAGTTGGAGCGAGAGCTTCAAGCAGCGGAGGCTCGGTTGAGCCGAGAACTTGCCCGACTTCACGCACCAATCGCCAAGCGAGACGTCAAATCGTCCTTGATTGCCCGAGGCGCCGAACTCATCCGACAAGCCGATGCTGAGATCCGAAAGCTGGAAGCCGAACACAAGACCGCTGAGGTTGTTCTCATCCGAAGTGAGGAAGCCGTCGTACGACGATTGGTCGCCGAACTCGAGACTGCCGTCCCTGCCCGAATTTCCGAGATTGAGCGAGAATTGGGCGCTGCCGAGGCTCGATTGGGCAAGGAGCTTGCCCGAGCTGCCTAATTTAAATGTCATTATGTTGAGCATAATTTCTTTTAGTGATCTAAATTTCGCGCAAAACATTTTTTAATAGTTAATAAAAACAAATTTACAATTTTATGAATAAAGTTAATTAACTTTGTAATTTACATTCGTTGCTTTTCACTTTGTACTTTAATTAGTTCTGAGGGAAGATAACTTCTTTCAGTAAACTGTGATACTTTGGTGTCATAAAGTTTTCCAATAGATTTTAAACGAATATTTTCTTATCTTACTCTCGAACATCTTCCAACTTTACCGAATGTGATATATTCAACTTGGACTCAACTGTGGAAAATTTACTATGATTTAAACTGGTTTTTATTAAATTTCTGCAGAAATTTAATGAATAAATTAAATTAAACTAGCGTAAGCAAAGTTTAACGAAATTGATGAGAGAAATGTGTTTAAAGATTGCGGTAAGCGGCATTTTAAGAAGAATCGTCATTGCGACGACATTGAGTCTTGACCACCATCGAATTGGGACACTGCTCACGACCAGGGCCGGTTCTTCCCATAGCTCAGGTCATGGGCGCATGACCAAAAATTTTGGCGGTGGGGGCGCCGCCGCGAGCGAAGCGAGCGGAAAATTTCCCCAAGAATTGCTTCTCCCAAAAAGGCGCCCTCAGCTCGTTTCAATTTAGTTTCCTCAGTTTGTTTTCCCAAAAGGCGCCCTCAGCTCGTTTCAATTTAGTTTCCTCAGTTTGTTTTCCCAAAAAGGCGCCCTCAGCTCGTTTCAATTTAGTTTCCTCAGTTTGTTTTTCCCAAAAAATGCGCCCTCAGCTCGTTTCAATTTAGTTTCCCCAGTTTGTTTTCCCAAAAAGGCGCCCTCAGCTCGTTTCAATTTAGTTTCCTCAGTTTGTTTTCCCAAAAGGCGCCCTCAGCTCGCTTCAATTTAGTTTCCTCTGTTTGTTTTTCAAAAAGGCGCCCTCAAATCGTTTCAATTTAGTTTCATCAGTTTGAGAATTTCTACTACCCTTCAATCTTTGAATTTCCTTTAGTGAGTGTTGGGAAGAAAGCCACGCTGTCAGAGGCTCAATGTGAGTAATGTGAATTTGGATTTTACTTTTACCTTAGTTGGTGCTTGAGCAATTGGATTCCAAACCCTACCAGGATTATAGGTTTTTGTCCGAATAACACAAATCTCTAATGACATTTAGCATTTTGGCATTGCAAACGTCGGACAATATTATTTTAGTGTACTGGAACAAGTACGATTTAAAAATTTTAGTTTACTATTAACCAATTTTAAAATTCCCACTTGCACTACGTTAATGTTACTATTTTTATTCGAGTGTTTAAAATTTATTTGAATTCTGTTCATGTGAATGTGTTTTTTGTGGTAATTTTATCGTGGTATGGTTTGGTTCTGTATTATTATTTTTTGATTTGATTCACATGGCACTGATTAAGAATTTGACTTTTATTGTGGGAGATCTAATATCGCATCGATTCCCTAGTTTGAGGTGTTTGACCACTGCTGCACTAATATTTCTTCATGCCATTATTGATTTGACTTTGTCGCTAATTAGTTTAACCATTTAACTATAAAATAAAAACAAATGCAAGTTAGAGCGATTTTAAAATCTCTTGATTTCTCAATTAACATTTCAATGATAGGCCTATGATTGGGTTGTGTCCGTGATTTTGTTATACTCATGTGGGCTCTAAATGTTCCCCGTGGGGTGAATTTAATGATATTAAGGTCATATCAGAGCTGGGATACAACAAACTAATGATATGGATTGTCAAAGGGAAAATCTTGATTTCTCAATTAACATTTCAGTAGAAATCAAATCAATTTTTGACTATTGAGTATTTGAAGCATTGTGAGCCGTAATCTTTTTGTTTGGACAGATATTTAGTTATCATTTTATTAGTTTCCCTGGATTTGTAAGTAGATCAATCGAAGGTGCGCACGAATTCCAAACGTTTCATTGATATAAAAATGTTCTATTAAAAACACCAGCATCTTTAAACAATTATCGGATGCAAAATGACTACAAATAAAGGGGCAAGACCGAGTGAGAGATCTTATATTCGAGATTTTGATAGAAAAATGGCCTTTAGTAAAACTGAAATGGTTTCGATTTCAAATGATCACTATTCGGACTCCGATTTTTGGCAGTAATATCTTCACGAACTAGACGAGTTGCTTACAAATATGACGATAATTCTTGTCCAATAAAACCAACATGCGAAACAAGGTATGATTTTTGATATAAAAATATTTTCGAAATTTTATAAGGGACCCTTTTATACGAAAATTTGGGGGCGTCAAATTGGAAACTAGGGGCGCCAAAATCGAAAAATCTCCGAATCATGACCTAGCAAAATTTGGTGCGCCGGCTCTGCACACGACGACCATTGTTAAAGGTGGAATTGTCTGCATTCTGGAACCATCCAAAGCGCCAATTGCAGCCAGCCTGAAGTTGTGAAGGCAGAGGACACGCCACCATAACGTGCACCCCATCCATCACTGCCTGCATTCCACTGGTCGGAACAGCCATTGAAGATGCCAACACCTCCACCGGGAATTTGAATGTCGAAATGGTTCGAGCCTAGATCGCCGCCAGTGTTGGTAATCTGGACAACCATCTTCTTGCCGGACACAGCAGTCGAACTGAACGTGATCTCATAGCACGAGTAGCAACTGCAAAGTGATACAACACATTTAGATAACTTGACTAGACAATTTGATTATACTTACGAGTCCCATTCTCCAAGACCGTCGATGGCACCGGCCACAAAGCCAAACGAGAGCGAACTGTTGATGGACACGGGCTGGTTGTTGTTGCATGTGTATGCCTTACTAGGATTACCACCACCACCGCAAACATTGGTCACATGAGCACCCACCGAAGTGACACCGTCCATGTCAAAGGTCTTCACTGGCGCAGTCACCGAGGCTTTGTTCGACCAACTGCAGGATGGCTTGCAGCAGTCTCAGTAGCGAGTGGTCTTGCCAGATGCTTGGCCCGAGACAAAATTGGCAAAACAGCCACCAATACCACAACGATCAGCTTGTTCATGGTTGGAGTGAGTTTGTTGAGACGAGAGAGACGAAGAAGAGAGGATACTATTTTGCTTGAAACAAATTCACTATTTATACAAATTGTAGTTCAACACAATTAACACTATTTGTGCCCTGGAACATAATACATTATCAAGATCTTCAAATAGACATAAAAGCCCTTTTCAAACTGAATCTACGTCATCATCATTGCGTCTAAACATGTGCTTATCAATTGACAATTAAATTTGAATAAATCGCATGACAATATTAATCATTGAAAATGTTGTAGCGCAATTTGTAACAATATTCCAGATGTGAGAATTGCATCACAATTGAGTATTAACGCAATTAATATTTAATTGATAATGAAATTTACTATTTTGCCGATAAATTGCGAATAACAATTCAACAGATTAGTTATCAACCATATACTTGAAAATATGTTGTTGACGCATTTAAAGTTGGTATATCGTTTATTTTGATAGTGAAAAGTCGATAGATCACGTTCAAGGTGCACATTCAGTATCTTTTCTTGTAAACTTGTTCACTTATTTACGATTAGTATTTCTTCAACTTCAAATTAACAGAACTTTACTGTACTCGTGTGTTATCTCATGAACTAAAGCGGCAACGCTAAATAATTCGAACGCAATTTGAACGTACGTAGCTATGCGTACAGACTTTGCCCGATTCACTTGACATCACAATCTGAAAGCACATACACAACTACACACATGTACATTGCAAGAGAAAGAAACAGGTTTTGAGTATATTAGAGTGCTGTCTTCGTTTGCACAAATTATTGTTTTGTTTTCTTCGACTAAGTGATCATTATAAAACGCTAAATTTTGCACCCATTTAATTCATCTCTTTTGATTTAAAAGATTTAAAAAAGCAATAAAATCTCAAAATGACCGAACCGAAACGATTTTTCGGCATTCCCAAAGATCAACGAAGCAGCTACACATTCAAGACCGGTCTGTTCAGTGTCACATACTCAAGCGCGGCACTACTAACATCGACCCTGATCTACTGGAATTATCATGAAAAATTGGGCATTAAAGTACCTGAACTATCGAATCCAATCGATCGTTATCTCTACACTTTCAAGCTGTCCCTCTTTTTACTGATACCATTGGTTGCTTCAATTTGCCACGTAATATCAATTCGAGTCATCAATCCGTATGCCCGAAATCCCCTGGCAGGTCACGAGCATTACGTTGAGAAGCCGAAGCGCATTCTCATCAACACTGTCGAACAGTTGATCTTAAATTTGGTGAATTTACTCATCTTTTCGATTGTGATCAAAAAGCCAATTCGTCTGCTGGATTCCCTACCTAGTTTTCTGTTTCGTCATTGGTCGAGTCACATTCCACCTGGGCTATTTGATTCATCCAAGGTTTCGTGTGTTTGGCTTTGTGTGGACTTTTTTTCCTACACTATTGACTTTTTTGTACAATTGTGCTAATGTTGGAGGTTTGGTTGGTTGAGTTTGACCTTGAATTAAAATTTGAAATTTTTGTTAAGTTTTTTTAAGACCTTTTATCTACATAATTTGAACAACCTAACCTTAATCTAATGCTCAAATGTCAATGTTATCAATTATTAGTTGGCAATTTGATTTATTGTTGAGATCTGCCACAGTCATTAAGAATATATTCAAAATTGTAGTCCTCGATCGTCTCGTAAAAATCTTACAAAATATTATCAAAACTAAATAACATGTAAAGTGAAAAGTGGACTTTTGGGACCCTCACTGTTCAGAGAGGTTTCAACCCTTGTTTTTTTCAGAAAGTTTCCGCACCTTTTCTAGAATTTTCTATAGATGAAATAAATAAAGTGGACTCAACAAATGATCAAAAGCACCACAAAGTTATGCTTAATGGCATATGATAACCTACAAAATATTGCAGAAAAATAATACTTAATAATACCGCGGAGTGCGGACAAGTGTCCCAAATAATAATTATTATATTACTGCTTACATGTGTCTTCAGTACAACTACAGTACAATTGGCTCAACTTTTTAGGAGAGCAAAATACATTCAAGTCCTGCTATATAACTTAACATAATTGCTATATTCCATTTAATTTTATTTTCAAGAATCAGTTAATGAAATCTTACTCAAAAATTTGACAGAATCTGAATCGTTTGTCGAAATACAATTACTACGCGTTAGTCAGTATCGATTGGAATTGCCTTCACAAACACGCCATATTTGGGCGTTTCAGTGAGCACTTTGTATTCAACTGTTAAATTTTTCTCAGTGCTAGGTCCTGGGACGAGTCGAAATTTGAACAGAAGCTTGGAGAGTGCCAACTTGATCTCAAACAATGCAAAACGCATTCCAATGCAATTGCGTGGACCATTGCCAAATGGTTGGAAGGCGGTTGAGTTGAGGTTCGTTTTGTCACGAAATCGTTCCGGATCGAACACATCATGATTTGGCCAATTCTCCTCGTTGTGATGAAGATTGTAGAGTGGAATTGTGATTGTGGCGTCTTTGGGGATTGTGATGTTCTTGTAGTGAAAATCTTCGTTTGCAGTTCGTGTGACAAAGGTCGTCACCGGAGGGTACATTCTCATGGTCTCATTCATCACACACTGCATGTAGCTCAACTTGTTCACAGTGTTGTAGTCAAATTTGCCCTCCTGCTTGTACAGCTCAATCACCTCTTGACGAATCTTCTCCTGAATCTCGGGGTAATTAACAAGAATGTGAAAAATAAATCCAAGTGCAGTACTGGTTGTTTCGTAGCCTGCTTCGTACATTATAATTGCGTTCGCCACGATCTCATCGTGGGACAAGGCTTTGACATTTTTGAGACTTTTTACAGGCTTCTCGTTGTCAATGTTTTTCACCTCACCTTCGTTGTCCATGTCAACAGTCAAATTGGCCACACTAGTGTTTCGAATTTCATCTTCCGAGACCTTAGCATCGAGCATCAATTGCAAAAGATCGTTATGCTTCTTACTGGAGACTTTGTTGGTTCTCAAGTTCAATGCCGTTTGAATTAATTTGGTCAGAATAATGTTTGGTGAATAGCCCATCCATTCGTTGAAGATTTGAATTGCCCGTCTCAATGGATACAGGACCACGTCCAATTCGGGAAAACAAGTGAACAACAACATAAATGGAGAACGTTTTGTATCGAACACCATCTTAGCAGCTTTGAAGAATTCGTCATCAGGATTATTCTGTACATTTGTGTTAATTCCAAGGGCACATTTTGCAATAACATCCGTTGTGAGCAGCTGGATGTACTGGTAGATGTCGAATTCTTCACTTCGCTGAGCGCATGCGCTGATCTTTGAAAGTAAAATATCGATCGAAGAGTCCATAATCGGTGTCATGGTTTTGAGTTTGGCTGCACTGAAAGTTGGTGTCAAGATAGTTCGAATCTCCTTCCAGCGTGCACCACGTTCAGAGATGAGGTGGTGAAATAATCTGGGATTCGGATACAAACCATACTTGAGGCCTGATCGAGTTCGATCAGTGAAGTTACTGAAATTCTTAATTTGAATCTGCCTGATTAGTTCAAGGTCGTTTACCAGTACGTTCGCTTTCTTGCCAATGTAGTAGCCCATAATACTGCCATACTTGGCAAGATACTCGCTGAATTGGGGCACATTTGGCTTCTTGGTGTGGGTGAATAAATTGCCGTAGATGAAATTTGGGCTTGGACCAGGTATTCCATTGCGCGCCAAAATGGTCATTTGTCGATAGCGCAAGTAGAGAAATGCGCACAGCAACAGAAGAAAAATCCCCAAAAGGATCATGTTTGAGGCTCAAAGTTAAAAGTTGATAAAAATTGTCTATGATGACTGAGAGTTTCAGACTTGAACCACTGTTTGATGATGGAAGTTTGGTCAAATAGAAGATTTATATAGCCGAGAAATAATGTCACATTGTGTCAATATGCACCGAGAACATACTTTCAATGGTAATAAGTAATTTTAAAATAACCTAATGCATAACAAAACTGTTGCCATTGATTGTCTTATCAGCGCTAGCGCTGTTTTATAACTTCGGACATTTAATATTACATTTAACATTTATAATACATTGCCACTACTTTCAGTGTTATTTGTCAATAATTAATGGAAGAAATTTTCTATCAGTAAAACATTTTCTGAGCCCACCATTATAAAGTTATCAGTTCAGGCAGTCAGTTTACTGTCGGCTTTGTCGCTTATAATACACATTCAGGTCAAAAATTTTACTAATGTGCAATAAAGGACGTTAGCATACGAATGTACCCACTGATATAAGGCCCAACTGCATTGATAAACAGCACAAAGTAATTGGAGGAGCGACGAACTCACTACGCTGAGCCAAGCGAGCGAGGTGTGAGTGAGTGAGGAAGTGACGATTCGTTGCCAGAAAAAGGGAATTTGTGTAATTCTTGTTAGCAGAACTCCTCCGAAACTACTGAATGGATCGGTGTGAAAATTTAACACAGTGTTCTGGTTGTAGTCTAGATGTGCTGTATAGTTTTATTGAGGGTATATATGAGGTGATGCTCACTTTGAGGGACGAGAAGGTGCAGGAGGCACGAAAGAAGATCTGAACAACAACAATTTCTTAAAGCCTCGTGATAATCTTTACCTAAGCAGCATATCATGTGGATCATAGAGAGCAAGTTGGATTTCACTGCAAGGCGTATCGTTTACTGTTGGATTGCATACTGCTGCAGTCTTCAGTTTGTGTTCCATTGCATGTTTGCACAGTGCACCGCACACATTCACGCGCCATGTAAACTACTGTTTCGTTTGATTGTCCAACACAATTTACCATCTCGAATGAAGCTCGCAATACGAACACGAGTTCACATTGCGCATTCCATGCTGCACTGAACACTTAAAATCGTTACGGCTTTACCTATGGTGTGTTTGGACTGGTTTCACTGAATGTATTCGCAAAGGTAATCAGTTTATGACAAAAATGAACACAACAAAGCTTTCTAATTGTTTTTTCATATTTTGTCTAGTTTATTTTGTTACATGGAAAGTTTTGCCTTATTTCATATAAATTGATGAAGAAACAAATTCTCCAATAAATGACAAATTCGTTTCAAAAATGAAAGGTATGTTTGTCTCAATACCTTCTATTATCAACGATCTCTAAATTAAACATTTTTATAATTCTTACGAGTCTTCTCAGTTGCGTATATCAGTTTTCTAGTCTTTTAATACCGCAAAAATAGTAGCCAGTGGGATTAATAAAAAACATTCAATTTAAAAATAAAGTTATAGATCAAGAATTCTAATTACAAAATTGTTTACTTTGGTTTACAATTTTATTCTATTTCAAATAGTTTACGATCAATTTTCAAGAACAATTCTCTTAAACGATCCGCCTTGCAGTGAAATCCAACTTGCCCTCTATGATCCACATGGTGTGGATGATGTTCATGGGAACAAAGGCAACCAGAAAGGCCGCAAACAGCTTCACATGAAATCGATTAACTGACAGGAAATATATCAAATTTTGCACAAACAATTTCTTATACTTCAAATATCGACCAAGTGGGAAGTGGATTTTTGTTTGTTTTGAAACGATCCACAATAAAAGTGCACTTGGCTTAACCATGGTCATGGCTTAACTTGAACCATTTTAATGTACTTTCTCGTACTTCATCGTGAGGCCACGAGAAGAGGAGAAAATCATAAATTAAGCGAGTGGAGGGTCACTGTGACATGTCCATGTGCATGTGTCGCGCCTAGCGCGAAACCTCGTAACCTCATTTGTGGACGGCCCTAGTCCACTAGCCTCGAGTTGGTTTCGATGCTTTCCCGCGCACGCAAACGAGGCAAAATCGACATGCAAATTTACTCAATGTCCAAGCAACGAAATTGGACTCATATCGTTTGAGAAAGGTCTTAAACTACTAAAAAAACTTTATTCAATTAGGGCCTTCTTCATTGACTCGATAAAATCAGATACAAACAAATCAAGGCTTTCGAGTGTCACAATTTCACCTAGAATTAAAAAGCAAAGTCAAAGAGATGAAGCAATTGCTCCATGGATGCTGCACGCTGTCCAGATTATCAACAACCAATACAAAATCAACTAAAAATGACAAATTAGTTTGCATTTTATTTTGTAATAATCAAATAATTGTCTAGTAAATAAATATGAAAACTTTAAAAACAAATGAAAAGTGATTAAAATGTTTCGGAAATCTTTAAACAAGAACTACAAAAGTGAATTTGTTCATGAAACTTTATCAAAATTTATGCAGATTGTACAATGTACATTTCATGACAAAAATAAAAATTTGACCAGAACAACAATGTTGTTGCTACTATTATCATTTCTTCTCTCTACGTACCTGGCATGCCTGACTTCTTAATCATATTTTAATTTATTTTTAAGTATCATCATAAATAGAGTGCTAATGTAAGAGAATATCTATAAAACAAATGCAACAAATTAACAAGTTAGTGTTAGTATAATAAACATACAATCTCAAATATTTTGGAGTCTATGATATGATTATTGCTGAAACAAAAGCCATTGCGCGCACCTTTGTAGTTTGAAACGATTGCGCTCATCTGTATTTTAAATAAAAATCTAATTTAATCTTTAATAACAAAAGAAAATCTTACTTTGTGCAATAAAACGTGTCGAGATTGATCCACTTTCCCGAATGAATAGCAGAGAAGTACATTGGTTCGATAGATTAAAGTGTTGTAACGGACAATGCACGAACATTCGTAAGATATTAATAGGAGGACAGTGAGCGCTTCTATGGTGAAGAAAGCAAAGAAACTGCTTTTCTGAACAGAGAACTTGGTCTCGGCAAACAGGAAGCCACAAGCGAGGTAACCCATCATGAAAATGTACACTATATAATAGCAAGTTACATATTTGCTCCAGAATTGATTGTTGGCCTTTAGCTCGTCGAAGAGTGACAAAATTTCCTTATTGACCGATACAAATTTACGCCAATACATTTCAACATTTATATAATGATTTTTTCCATTTTTTGATTTTAATTTAATTTCCATTTTATTGGCGAATTTTTTGATTTTTTCAACCAAAAACATTTGCTTGATTTGAGTATAATGGACACAAAGAGTGAAATAGAATGCCATATAAATGACACCTTAAATAATATAAATAATATTTATTTGTATGACTAAATACATACCAAACGCTGAATAAATTGCATAGAATGGTAGTAATGCAAAGAGGATAACATCACTAAGGGAGTTTGTTGATTTCATGACCAAACTAACCGTCCAGTAGGTGTACATCTGCACCACGACACACACCATAACACAACTTAATACTTTACGAGCCTTTTGTCGGTAATGCACAATTTTGGTTGAATTTGTGGTGTTCCAGGTCGCTCCATTTATAAAAATTTTCGATTGTTTTATACGACGATTATAGACCGCGTACATGCGATATCGTGGATCTAAATGAGGCGTGAATAGTAGAAACATAAAGACAAATGTCTCCAATATGATTCCAAGGTGAACAACTACTGTTCCTTCGAGATGCATTTCGGAAGGAAAGACTCGATGAGTTAATAAATTGGGTAGTCCAGTTGTGTCGTACTTGAAATTATTCTCATACAGAACAAAGACACTCCAGAAGAAGGTGCACACCATTAGAATGAATGGAAACACAAAATGTGCGTTCTTCTTGATGTTGTCCCACAAATAAAACTTATGCACATTGTCATCCACAGATGGAATATCTTCAATTGACTCCACAGTGATGATTGGGTCCATTGTCATATGGAACATTTTGAAATGCGCAATCATTGTGATCCATATTAAATGGAATGTTATTTTGAGAAAATTCAATGTTAGCCAAACCAACTGTAGAACCATTTCGCATCCTTTTCTACAGAAAAACCAAGAAAAAAATTTGTTTAATATAAATGTATTCAAACTTTTCTGTAAGAAATTAGATCCCTGAATTGGAAAACTGTAGAACATATTGATTTGCGATCATTAACAGTCAAATAGCTTATTTACTCAAAGTCCAAGGCAATTTTAGACTTTGATTTCAGGTATTGCTGATCAATCAAAACGAATTTTTCACCTGAAGTAAGACCAAATTCTTAAAAGGAAACTCATGTTGACTATATTCAAAGAAGTCGAAACTCAAACTAAAATAATTTACTTTCAAATCAATTTATAAATTCTCCGAATTCGAAACTTTTTTTCTAATCAATTATTTGTGTTTGTTCTTAATTCATTCTGGCCTTAAATTTAATCAACCCCACTGTCACATTCTGGTGACTATCCTGAAACTACGACTGGAGAGGAAAATTATTTGTAGATTAGTTTTATTAGAAAGTGACTTTAACTTTTTAGTTTCGAAACGTAAACTTTGAAAGCTTGGATCGTTAGAAAACTTTCATGGTTTACTATGTGTACTATTGATAGACTCATCTTCTATTATATATTTAATTTATACAAGTGAACTGATTGTTGTGTGACGGTAATTTCAAAATGTGCTATGCTCATTGAACATCCGTACATTCTTTATGTTTATGTTTAAGAGACATTATTATTGATTCTAACACCAAAACGGTCAAATTTATTGTTCTAAAGCAGTCTAGCTCGATAATCAAACAGTTTTGCCGAAAATATTTTAATTATGTCAGTTCGCTAGGCTCTTTTGTTCGCTGGCGCAGATAATTATCATTTGCATTGTCCAAGATAACAAATGTCAGCCTGTTGTTATTGTTTGCCATATTATTTGGATAATTGAAGTAAAAAATATTCATTCGAACTTAATGAGTAATGTAAGTCACAAATGTCTGTTCTACATGTTTAAATTTTGAATATGAACCGTTCGAATTCTGGTTGTTGTTGGTTCAGATCTTGCGATCTGAACAAATAAGACGCAGTTCTTGTTCGTAAATTAAATTAAAAATTTCCATTCTTAATGGCGAATCTTAATGACTGGCAAGTCACAAGACTGTTGTGCTCGTTTTGAAATAATGTTGCAAAATATGCAGGAGAACTTGACTTGTACCTGTACAAGACCTGGAAGATCTTACAAATTCGTGAAAAGAGTTGAAATTTAATTTGAAATGAATCGATCGAAAGTGGGTTCTGGTAGGATTAAAACAAATTATCCGGTTAATGTTTGCCCAAAAGGGTAGGGTAGATTCCTAATTTCCAACACGAGTCATGTACATGTCGAAATATATACTTTTTATTGCCTTGTTTTGTTCGAAATTTAGTCAGAATTTGAAATAGTAAAGTGTATTAAAAATTATATTGTCATTCGGCAGTAAACCCAGCTCAGTGTCAGTCTACTCTTAGTTGTCAGTTACTCTCAGTCAGTCTCACCTGAAAACATGTTTCGCTTGATAATTGCAATCTTTTTGTCCACATTGAAAAACTTCAAAAAATTTTACAAGATGCTCTGTGTTCATCTGAGTGGATTTTACTTTGATCTAGATCAGATCAAAAATTGTGATTCACTAGACCAAATTGCGTCGTTGAAAGCGGCTCGTCCACTGAGAAGCTTTGCACGATTTCCCTGGGTACAAATAAATGTAACAAACCATCCAACACACACTTTACGAAGGGGACCAGACTCTAGGGCCGAGACCGATCAAAATGGCGAAAACAAGCGTTCGAAAAGCTAGGCCCTTGCTTGGGACCAAAATGGCGACCAAAAAACCAAAATAAATAGATTGACGATAAATCACAGAAATAAAAATATCAGATTTAATCTTGAGATGACGAGTTTACGATTTACACAAAATGATCGATTCTTTAGATGAATCTTCTGGAGAAAACGAGGGCAAAATGCTCACTTCGGCCAACAGATTCCAGGGGACTTGACTGTTGACCTAGGACACTCGGCAGTGGGATGGATCTTGTCCTATCGCTCGCCTGAACCGATGACCGTGAGTTCGATGTAATCGTTGTCTTCATAAAATCACCAGCAGAACCAAAGAATTCAAATTCTTCGAGCCAACGTGTGGTCTCGGCAGCACAAAGCTAAATCGGCGTGGAAGACAGAACAGAAGACAAGACCTCGACTGAAGCCGAGCAGCTGCTTTATATACGGTGAGAGAGGGTGCTCGTGTCGAGTGTAGAATGTCGTAGAAAAGTGTGGAAGATTCGAGAAGTTTCGAGATGTTTCCAGAACAGTCGAGAAAGTTCGGTTAAAATAGACTGTGTGTAGTGTACTGTTTGTGTGGAAATAGTGTGGCGGGCAGTTCAAAAAGTGGGGCGTCCACAAATGACGTGACAAATATTATTTACATAAATGTACACTTTCTGTGGCCTTCTCTGGCGATGGTTTACTTTCACCTCGACAACGCCTATATTGTCTACATCAAGTATGGCCAGTACGATCCGACAGGAATGCCCGAACTGATGAGCCACCATATGACGCCTATCGATTTTTGGGACATTTTCGATCTGGTGATTCTGACCGCAATCACTCAGTGTCTGTGTACCTATGTCTATCTAACCTTGAGACCAAACATCGATCCCGAGTACTTCATGTTTGCTGTGTGGAACGAGAGAATCAAGAAGCGAACCATTTTCTACAGAGGAAAGTGTAAGTTTAATTGAAAATTGCTTGAACATTAACTTTTTGTATTTGCTTTAAACACAAAAGTTTGGAAACAAGAGAAATCGGACAGATTTTTGAAGAAGCGTGCAACAATCCGTAAAGTCTACACAATCTTGATGGTGGTCTCCTTTCTGGAGGTCTACTTCTTCTATATGAGTTATCATGTGTATCATTCAATTCGCGATGGAAATCTCTTTACGGCTCGAAACCTGTGGCTCACATTTTACTATCAATTTTGGTGTTTCTACAACACTGCGGGTAGGTTTTTCTTCTTCTTTTTAGTTTGTGGTTTGAATTTGTTGCAAAATCGCACTCATTTCTTATTGTTCTGTTTGTTGCAGCCCTAATTTATATTCCGTTTAACTTTCATCTTGTGACCAACTACTTTCAACTGAAGCAGCAATACAAACTGCAAAAGATTGATTCACTAATTGAGGAGGTGTCTCGGATGGCAAGGAGCAAGCATCTCCCCGGGAACATTCCACTTGCGCGCTATGTAGTGTGGAACAAGTTTCTGGTGTGCAACCGAAAAGCACTGGCGCTTTTCCGAGAGTTGAGCGTTTACAATCGATTTTGGAGCTTCATCATCACTGATTTGGTTTTTGGCTTTGTTGTACTGATTTGTTTTCTGCTCTATGTTGCACTATTCGGGCAGGTGGACGCGATCTTCAAGAAGTCGATTGACATATTCTTCTCAATTGAACTTTTTGGCATAATCATGCTCATCACGAATGAGTGTTCGATCATTGTTCGGCAAAATATTGCGCTTTACCGAGCGAATCTTCGCTTTGCTTACACATTCTCACGGACGCTTAAAACCTTCACCACTTCAACTGTTGAAAGTAAGTGTTTCGATATGACTAAAGATTGTCCATTGATCGATTAACCTCTTTTCAATTACTTTAGTTAAGCCAGATGATTTCGAACTACAAAGGAACCCGAAATGGGTTTCGCTTTGTCAATAATGGGCTCATCGATTCTCGAATGTTTGTGTCGAGAAGTGGCTCCCTCTTCATGACCACTTGTCATGTTCATGCTCACTCAGAGTGAAGTCACCGTTCACCCAGTCGCCCAGTGTGAACATAGCCAATCTTCACTGCCTTTATAAGCACGTGTGCTGAAGTGCTCTATCATCGTATGCCTCGTATGTGCTACTGATCGGTTGTCTCTAGTGACTTGTTGCTAATGCACCTCTTTCTTTGTAGATTGTGTATCTTCTAACTTTTGGTGGCCTTCCCTCATTTGGTCAACTTGATCTTAACTTGGTGGTACTGTCAGCTGTGGTCAGCATACCTGAATTCCTTCTTATTCCTTTACGGACTTTTTGTCACTCTCTTTTATCCCGAATAAACGCTTTTAACTAACACGTTATCAGCACGAAGCTCTGGGATGGAATTCACAAGCCTTCTTATTGGTATCCTGATTACACTATGCGTGTGCCTTATTGCATGGATCGTTCTGGAAGGGAAGCCGGGTCATGGTACTGAACGACCAATTCGCGATAACCGAAAGTATCAAGAAAACGAAATTGTACGCTTGAATGGTACAAACTACTCGAACTGGCAATACATGCTTCGTCTGTCTCTTCGTCGTCTGCGCATTGAACAGGCGATACAACGTCCTCTGCCAGTGAACTCTGAAGCCAACCAAGGTGCTCTAGCACGAATTACGTGCTCTCTTGATGACCGTCACCTATCTATGGTTCGAGAAATCCTCTCAGCATACGAGGCGTTTGAGAAAATTAGTCATGAGTATGTCACCAACGACGTGGTCAAACAAGCTCTCTTGGAACGTGACATTCGGACAATTAAACTGGATGGATTTACTGAAGCAAAGGTTCGTGAATACAGTCAAGCCATTACCCAGAAGATTGATGATTTACGATTGGCTGGTTCTGATCTTACACCCGAAAGGGAATTATGTCTGTTCGTTGATGGTCTTCCAAGTGAACTGGTGCCGTTTAAATCCTCAACCTATCAGCAACTGAGTACCCTCACAAGAGATCAACTACTCTTGAACCTGATCCGATATTGTGAAATGGTGGATAATGGAAAATCAGAACAGAGTCTGATGTCTAAAGAAACTCGTCAACACGCAGCATCAACCCGATCTTCAGGCCGTTCTTTACCTACTCGCTTGTGTTATTATTGTAAACGTCCCAACCACATCGAGAGGAACTGCTACAAGAAGAAGGCCGATCTGGCAGCTGGTTTGTTGACTCCTGGTCAGACTCCGAATGACACTAATGTGAATGTGAATGCTGCTACTCACGGAATAAATAATATTCGAAATTATGTTACTGACTGGGTTATTGACTCTGGTGCATCAAGTCACTTCATAACATCTGACAGGCACTTAATGAATGCGATCTCAATCAGCCAGTCTGTTAGTACCGCAAATGACCAACAATGCAAGATCTATCGACAAGGCGATTTTATTCTGCACACTGGACCTGAAGTTATGCACCTCAAAGACGTCAAATTTACTCCAGATTTTAGTGCAAACCTCTTGTCCGTAAGCAAACTAACTAAGGATGGATTCAAAGTTGAATTCAACGTGAAAGAGGCAACTGTGTCAAAACAAGGGAAAGTTTACCTCAAGGCATGTCGCAGTGGAAACCTGTACCGTTTTGAAGAAATAGAACGTGCCTTAGTATCATCGAAAGTTGTCGACTGGCATAGTGTTTTTGCTCATCCGGGAAAACAGAAGATGGAAAAATTGAAACAACTCTATGATCTACAATGTGAACATGACGAACAGTGTGTAACGTGTGCTCGGTGCAAGTTGAAGCAGTCTCCCTATCCTCCATCAACAACGACAACATCACGGCCTCTCGAATTAATTCATTCTGACCTTGGTGTTGTGAACAAACCCTTAGGGTATGATGGATCCCGGTACTTCATGATTCTCGTGGACGACTTTTCTCGATATGTGGAAGTGTTTACACTCAAGAGCAAGTCTGATGCCATCTTGGCTTTCAAGGAGTACAAAGGGAAGATGGAGAAACAGTTCGCCACTGGAATTGGAGCACTGCGAACTGATAATGGTGGAGAGTATACCTCCAATGAATTCATCGAACTACTGAAAGTAGAAGGAATTTATCGACAAAGAAGCGTGCCATTTTGTCACCAACAGAATGGTGTCAGTGAGCGTACTATCCAGAAGGTTCAAACGATGGCACGTGCTATGTTGTTCGAAAGTTGCCTTCCACTAAGGTTCTGGCCCGAAGCAATTCGTACTGCATGCTACATAGCCAACAGATTGCCTCATAGTGCAATCAACGACGAGCTTCCCTGTAAACGGATGTTCAACCAGGAACCAGAGTTCGAGAAGATGAAAACCTTTGGTTCAGTCGCTTATAGTTGGATTCCTCATGAGAAGAGGAAGAAATTTGACCCCACCTCTGAAGAACTTATTTTTGTTGGCTACTCATTTGATGCTAAGGCCTATCGACTGTTAGACCCAAGTACTGGCAAAGTCATCAATCAGAGGAATTGCGATATCTGGAATGGTGTTTTCCCTGCCTGCATCAAATCAATGAAATCATCAAAAGAATGTGAACGGGAATGTGCATGTGAAAACAATCCACTGACTCGAGTACTCTTCAACATTGATGAAGTGAATGAGAATGAAGAAACTGTTGAAGAACAAGTGAACGAGCAAGTGGATGAGCCAATTCCCCAACCAGCAGGTTCTAATTCAAATAATCTCATCACCGAACCCACTGTCAACCCTGCGATTACACCAGTCCTGGAACTACAACGACAGCTTCAATTGCAGGAAGATCGTAGAAGAGAAACGGCACTCACTCAAGCTTTGGAGAACAAGGATCGAAGGCTACACCTGAATCTCGATCAACTTGTACTTCCAAAAACTGAACCAAAGACAGAATTAAGTACAGAAACGATTGCTAAAACTATCTCGTCTGGCCTTACTGGTGGACTCAAATCAAGTACACAGCCTACCACATCCACTACATCTACTCCTGAATCAGAATCAATGATCCAAGGCATCACCAAACCTCCTACAAGACCAACTGTCGAACCAAGTGTAGGAGTACCTCCTGCAGAACCAACTATTGAATCAAGTGTAGTGGTACCTATTGTAGAACCGGTTGTCGAAGTGCAAGAACCGGGAAGGCGAATACAACCACCAAGAAATTGTGGAGCACCAGACCGGCTCAATTACATTGGTCTTGGAGAACAAGGCCTCATAGCTAATCACCAACACCCTTCTTGTTCCTTTATGGATTTTTCTGTTTTTCTTGAGTCTGCTCTATCTTCTTCCACAATCCAGAATCTACCTAAGCATGTACGAATCCCTGTCAACTACAATGAAGCAATGAATTCTCCCGAGAGGGAATACTGGGTAGAAGCTATGACAGATGAAATTTCCTCACTTAACGCTCATCAAGTATACCAAGCAGTTGAACAGCAATGTGCAGGTGAAAGAAAATTAATCACTACTAGATGGGTGTACGATGTGAAGAAAAACTCTCTAGGAGCCATCGTTCGATTTAAGGCGAGACTAGTTGCAAGAGGGTTTAATCAACAGAAGGGAATCGACTTTGAAGAAACATTCAGTCCTGTTGTTTCGTTCACGACTATTCGAGCTATGATGGTGATTGCAAGTCAGCAGAAATTACTCGTTCATCAAATTGATATAAAGACTGCCTTTCTTAATGGAGACCTGGATACTATAGTGTACGTCCACCCACCTGAAGGATTCAAAGACAATAACATGGTATGGCGAGTCGACAAAGCAATGTATGGTCTCAAGCAGGCACCAAAGTGTTGGAACGAGAAGATGAATCATACTCTGAACAAACTGGGATTTAAGGCTATTCAATCAGATCAATGTCTGTATGTGAAACCTCTTGGTGGTGTGAATCTATTTCTTCTAGTGTGGGTAGATGACATTCTTATTTTTACTCACTCTGAGCAGCAAATGAACGAAGTCAAGCAACAATTGAAACAGAAACTTGAACTACGAGATCTTGGACCCGTAAATCGATTCCTCGGAGTGAACTTCACAAAGAATGATCAAGGAGCATACTCACTTTCACAAGAGATGTACATTGACGACCTCCTGAACAGATTTAACCTTGAAGAGGCAAGCCGTATTCAGACATTGCCAGCACTGGACAAGCTTGATTTGTCAAATGGAGAAATAAACCAAGCACTACCTATTAGAAGTCTCATTGGAAGTTTACTGTACATCGCTAATCTAACTCGACCAGACATTGCAGCTGTGGTAAACTTACTTTCTCGTCACTTACACGAACCAAATCAGCTTGTCTGGACATATAGTAAACATGTACTGGCCTACCTGAAGCATACCAAGAAACTTAGTCTCACCCTTGGAAGCTTCAATGACTCAAATCTTGTGTGCTATGTTGATGCCAACTTTGCGACAATTGGTGACCGGAAATCCCAGTCAGGTGCCTTATTTCAACTCAACGGAAGCTCGATTAGCTGGTTCAGTCGAAAACAGAAAACCGTCAGCCTATCAACGACAGAGGCTGAGTATACAGCAATGGCAATGGCATGTAAAGAAGTCCTTTGGTTACAGCAATTACTTCACGAGTTGAACTTTCCTGTCCAATTGCCTACTACCATGTTTGAAGACAATGTTCCTGCAATCCAAATTGCAAATGCTCAACGAAGCCTCTCTGACACTAAGCACATTGACGTGAAGATGCACTGTATCCGTGATTACAGTGCCAAGCAGTACATTTTCATCAAGCATGTTCGAACACATGAACAGTTGGCCGATTGTCTCACCAAGTCACTGAACAATCTTCAGCACACCAAACTGATACTTTCGGGACCAGATGGTCAAGAAGTTCGGGAGCAGGGGAGGTGTCGAGAAGTGGCTCCCTCTTCATGACCACTTGTCATGTTCATGCTCACTCAGAGTGAAGTCACCGTTCACCCAGTCGCCCAGTGTGAACATAGCCGATCTTCACTGCCTTTATAAGCACGTGTGCTGAAGTGCTCTATCATCGTATGCCTCGTATGTGCTACTGATCGGTTGTCTCTAGTGACTTGTTGCTAATGCACCTCTTTCTTTGTAGATTGTGTATCTTCTAACTTTTGGTGGCCTTCCCTCATTTGGTCAACTTGATCTTAACTTGGTGGTACTGTCAGCTGTGGTCAGCATACCTGAATTCCTTCTTATTCCTTTACGGACTTTTTGTCACTCTCTTTTATCCCGAATAAACGCTTTTAACTAACAGTTTGAAATTGTAATATTTTGCTTTAATTTGTTTAATTTTTTTGTTAATTTTTTGTTCTCGTTGTTTTTGTCCCTAGTTATTTGTCGCAATCACTGTGTTGTTCATGAAGATTCTTAAAAAGAAATTGATGGGAGTCGATTACATTTGATAATGGCACGTTTTATGAATAACTATTTGGGCCAAGATGTTACTTAACTGCAAATGTAATGAGCGAGTAGCGTCGTCTACTGTTTTTTTTCTTTTCTTCTTTAGGGTGACTGATTTTATATTCTATTCAATATTAAACGTGTATTATGTATTTGCTTGCGAAAATGTTTGCATTTCTAAACACTGAACACTGTTGCCCAGGTGCGCACAACAAACCCAAGATTTGTCTTGATTTGACCAATTTCCCTTGACTAAATTAGCTCAGCGAATGGAACGAACGGAATTAAGAAGCGAGCTTCAGCGAGCGACTGAGTCAAGTGAGTGGAATGAGTAAGACTTTTGGCTCAAATGCTCTTTGTACACTGTACAGTGAACGTTAGAGAATTTCGTACACAGAAATGAGTAGAAACTTAGTTATCAAACTTTCTCGAGAACGTGACTAGCCACAGAGGTCAATTAGGATTTTATTTATCAGGTAAGATTTGGGACGAAGTGTATTGAATTACATCAAAATCTATTAATAATTAGGCAATTAAAAAGTGATTTAAAGTTTCTTTTCTGTGGCGCCATCTCATTTTTAGTAAAGTATGTTTTTAGATGGTAGACAATAATGTGTTTGCATGTTGAGGGTCAAAGGTGAAAGGTCCGCGGAGAGCGGAGAGCGGAGCGTAGCGAGCGCCACTCAATTCTACCATCTGCCTCATAATCTTGTGCAATTGTTCCATACGGGGGAGTTAATAATAATAATAATACCCAAGGCATAAAAGGACAATAGAAAAAGACTCAAGTTTCTTACAAAGTAATATCATTAGGAAAATTGACGAATAAATCGTAAAATCATTACTATCACCTTCAGGTGATACAAATGCTTGTATCTATGTCGTAAATATCTATTACCGCAATGCAATTTCGTGTTTGAGTGTAATTTAGGTGCGTGAGTTGAATCGAGATTATTCAAATGGTACACGGAGCATAATTCAAATTGAATGAAAAGCATATTAAATGTGCCCAACCGCGAATTATTATATTATTTGAGATCCGTTGAAAAAATAATTCCAAAATCAAAATATGTTATTTGCATTTTTAAATGACTTTTAACTTGGGCCAAGTTATAATAATTTTGACTTAAAATTTTATGTATCTGAAATAAAATTGTTTTTAAGTTTCGACTTTCTTCAAAATAAATTCATCATATGAATTTGCAAAATTGGGAACTTGAAATGTTTCTTTTTGAAAATAAAAAAACTCAATAATCATTTTAGCTTTCTTTGACATTTGAAAAGTTTATTAGTTAGAATAACAAGCCAAACTATTGTACATTAATACTTCACTTCACTGTACGACTTAAGAACTATCTCCAAAGATTAAAAGTCAAATTGGAAAATTGTAAAAATGCACTTCAAGCAATGTCTTGTCTCTTTTATCATGAACTATCTCTACGTTCAATTTCAGTACCTCGACCCATTTGAGGATTTGACACAGAGATTTTTGGGCTTTAATTTGCCTACGCAAGTCAACCCTCAAAGAAATTCTCCATCAAGTTACACTCGAAAATGGTTTAATCGTCCATTTGTTTCCCACTTGTTTTTGTATGCAATCACAGTGGCATTCGGAATTTTTGGTTTGCAGTACCACCATACAAACCAAGTTGATTTGCGAGCTCTGCTTAAAAGTCCGTACATCATGAATCATCAAGTATTCTTGCCGGATATGTGGCAACACGGCGGGGATTACTGCTATTTTGTCGCCATTTTGACATCCTTTTGTGTGTATGTGTTACCGTCAAAGTAGGAAAACCGTCAGATCGTGATCTGACGGTCTGTTTTTCCGTCAAAGTAGGAAAAAATTTTATTTTCCACTTTTTCCTACTTTGACGCGTCAATTCATGAACTAACGCGTCAGATCATGAATTGACGATTCTGATTACGTCAAATTAAGAATTAACTAGTAAATGTGATTTATTTTTACTTAAAAGTTATTTACTGGTTCAATATACTTATTTTGTACCCGCATTAATACAGCAGTTCTCACAAGTTATGAAAAATGATGAACAATAAGCCTAATCGAGATTCGTGAAGTTTTAAAAAAGTTCATTAATTATAGAATTTTTTATTAATTAAATATCTAATATAATAAAATGTTTAGCAAAAATTGAGTATAGTGATTAATTACTTGATACAATCAGATAATACGCTAGTCCCAATTTGATTTCTTAATTTGTCGTATGCAGAAACGTCAATTCATGAATTGCCGCGTCAGATCACGATATGACGCGTCAAAGTAAGAAAAAGAACGAAAAACGAGTTTTTTCTTACTTTGACGGTTTGTGCGTCCGTCAGATCATGATCTGACGGTTTCCTGATTTGCCGGTAACATATGCATGTTTTGTCTTATGTCCTGTTCAGGAGGAAAGATACAAAATGTTCCTGAGGAACAATGGAAGATTGGTTATTCAACAAAATGGTCTGTAATTTAATGTTTCTAAAAAATTAAAATATATTTTTTAGAATTAAACAAAGCAGATTCTGATAAAATTTGTGCATTTCGTCAAAGATACAAAACTCCTCTTTATGCGACAATAGTCGCGTTTGACATAGTTGCAATGTCAAACTTTTATCTTTTCCTGTTGTATCAAGGCAAATACAGAGTGCACATTGTTGATGCTTTCTTTTGGATGGTCCTCTTCCCGAGATTAATTTTCGACATTGTTTATGGTAAATTAAAAGTTTTAAAAAAATATTTTTAGTTTTTATAGCGTCATTTTAGGAGTGTTTGGAATAGTGCTGTTTGTGGTCCTTTCAAGCCGATATTTGCACATTCGATTGAACTTCATTTTGAGCCAGATGATCAAGCTGAATTGGTTACTATCGAATATAAACAAAGATTATTGTCCCAGATCAGTTTTGCTCATGTACATCAAACTAAGCCGTCAATTGTTGTTGATCTGTTCGGACATTGAAGTGTACGCTCACTTTTGGAGTCCCGTCCCTTCTATGTGTGGATACTCTCAAACGAGCATATCTCTCGTTTGTTTTCTTCTTTGTCGAATCGACTCCGTTTGCGCAAAAGTATATCTTTTTAGTAGCAATAATCGAGGTTGACTTAATTCTCTTTCTACTAATAAAACAATGTGCATGGGTGGTCAAATTGAATTCGAGAATTTTGAGTGAAAATCGACGATTCTTCATCAACATTCAGCAAGGCAAGTCGGACAAACGACGGATCAAAATTCGCGATTTAATTTTGGTTCTAATGCTAACAACTAAAATGCTCATATATTTACGTATGGCTTTGTCCTTCATACAGGCCGAATCACTGCAAATCAGCAGACGATTGCATTGTTTTGCCTTTCGTCTGTTTGGAAACTACAGAATCACCACGAAAACCTTTCATCTTGTATTATAACTTTTACTTTATCGCCCAACTTCTTTATTCAAATTTTATTCCATTCAATTTTAGGTCATTTCGTGCATGAGCAGCTTTACTCTGTTGGTCATCAAAAGCCAGAAATTAAAGAAAAATTTAGATTGATTTCTAAATACATGCAATTTGAGCAAATTTTCTTACTTGTGGGACAAAAAACACATTCTTTAAAGAAATATTTAAAAATTTTCGATCGAATATCAATTTTTGAATTGCCTAATGTTATTTGAATTTTAATAAAAATAGAATAATTAATATCTTTTTCAAAAGTTTGAATTTAAAGATAATTAAATTTCATGTCTTAAATATTTCATCAACCTACAATTTTAAACTTATTTTCTCAAAACAAAAACTATACTTTATAAACTTTATATTATATTACCTTAGCCTTAATATATTGAGCTTCATTGTCCTGATTGTTTGTCAGTTCTCATCTGCCTTCCATTGGAAGGCTTCCAATGAAACATGTTGTTGAGATAGTGGCTCCCTCACCACTCGACTCATCATGGTCAGGCGCTATCACCACCAAGTCAACAGTTGAAGTGAAAATAGTCATCTCAGCATGACTCGACACAACGTGGTTTCTCTGCCTATTTAAGCTTGCTAGCTGAAGCACTCAATCATCCTGTGCCTCGTATGTCTAATGTGATGTTTTCTAGTACTTAGTGATTTACCCTTGTGTTTGTAGGTGTACCTCCCCAGTTGGTTTGGTCCTGCTCTGGTATCGACTAAACTCTTGTACTCTACACTCAAGACACTACATCATCCTTGGAGGCCGATCACTTTCCTGCTTTTACAGTACTTGGCGACTCTTCCCCTGTACTCGTCAGTACTCGTCGACACTTCACTTGTACTTATTTATTTCCATCAAATAAACGTTTTTATAACACATGTCTCATCGATACATTCACATTTTAAAGGCTAAATCATTAAAACTTCTGCATTCACTTGCAAGTCCATTCCTTGATCATTTTGATTCATTTTGATTTTGATCATTGAGAGTGTTGAACCATCAATGTGATCCACTCAAGAAAACCAATCAAAAGTATCAAACTGTCTATAAGCCAGAAAAACACTTTGCATTTGCATTAGCCCACAATTAAATCAAACAATTTGTTTTTTAATGTTTTTTCTTGAATTGAGATGCATTTGCTTGCCAGAATGACGTAGAATGGTACAATGTAGATTACTTAAAGTCACTAGTAATGACATATGACTCATACAAATGGTATATCATATATTTAAGATTATCCAATTGAGTATATTTCATGCATACAGACTTTGGGACAACACTTTTATTTTTCATTAATTAATTAACATTTTACAATTTGCCGAACATGCTTTAGTTACTTTATAAAATGACTAGTCAATTTATAGAAAATTTTGATTTTATTAAATAAATTTAATATATAAAGGATTAAAACGATTTTACAATATGCCAAAGAGTGATTCGGAAATTTATAATTTACAACAAAATAAAATTCTATGCAAAAATTCAACCGGATTGGTGGAGTGGATCATACCGCGCCGAGTTGCACTGAAATGTGTTGGGTACTTTTCAGGGCTACTGTCAGCCATGCAACTCTGGGCGGTATGATCCACTCTACCAATCGGGTTGAATTTTTGCATAGAATTTTATTTTAACATATGGAATCGATTTAGGGGGTAGGGAAAGCATGATATCAAGGTTCACTTCGTTCACTGGTACCTAATGATTATGTTAATCTGTGACAACTCGTTCTGAAAACGAAATGAAGTGTTTAAATGTTATATAAATATCAATTGTTATGTCATTTGGCTTTTTTGTTATTATTTTTGAGTTTGTGCCTGCTAGTTTATAAAAGCATCGTTTGTTTGTTTATTTGTTTACCAATCCTTAAATGCCTTTTTATCGTAATGTTGAAATGATTAATATTATTTTTATAATTTTGCATACAATGAAAAATTAAATCGCGAAAATAAATTGCGTTACAGACAAAACA
Organism: Rhizoglyphus robini; assembly: GCA_023373905.1. Classification (NCBI taxonomy): domain Eukaryota; kingdom Metazoa; phylum Arthropoda; class Arachnida; order Sarcoptiformes; family Acaridae; genus Rhizoglyphus; species Rhizoglyphus robini. Next base: position 13,757 of record JAKIJQ010000299.1, on the reverse strand, counting down.
ATTACAACAAAATTTAGTTTATTAAAGGGACTAAAATTGGCCCTGATTGACATTATGAACATAGTGATTTATGCATGACTTATCTCTAATTGAGATAAAAGAGGTATTTCTTTTTTTGCGTGGTGTCTATCTATTAGCTAAACTACCAGACTTGTAACAGACGATTACGCTTAATACATTAATTGGTGACAACAAGGTTAGATTGTAATCGGCAGTTGTATTACATTCCTATTAATAGACCACCACGTTGAGCGATGATAACGATGATGTTGATGATAGTACTCTTATTACAGAGTTGATTTAATGTCTGGCGCAATGGACTTTGGCTCGGTGGTGGGTGCATACCGCTTGATGGGCACTCCATTCTTGTCGACCAAGAATTTGCTGAAATTCCATTTGATGCCATCGAAGCCGAGAAAGCCGCCTTGTTGCTTTTTGAGCCACTTGTACAGTGGAATAGCATTATCGCCATTCACATCCACTTTGGAATACATATCAAATTTGACATTGTTCTTCGTGATAAACTCTTTAATGTCAACATCACAATCCGGCTCTTGACCACCGAATTGGTTGCATGGAAAAGCTGCTATACGGAGGCCTTGTCCCTCAAACTCGTCGTAGATTTCGTTTAATTGTTTGTAGTTGGTTTTCGTGAGGCCACAGTTAGTGGCAACGTTCACCACAATGGTCGGATGGCCTTTATACTTTTCGAATGATACCTGGAATAAGTGAATAATGTTTGCATGATGCAATAGTCAGTTAGGCACAAAGTTATGAGACAACTAGATGGAATACACACCTGATTGCCATCGATGTCAGTGGCGGTGAATTCGTACAGGCTTTTCTTATCCTTCCAGTCGTCGGACATTTTTGTAGTCTTTAAAGTATTTCGCTGACAAGTAGACCAAAACGAGAACTTTGACAAGTGAAAATAAACTTTCCCTGTCTGACTGTTTAAACCGGGCTATATGTGATGTACAGCAGAGTTGGGCGGTACATTTGCCTCTCTTACTACGGCGTAGTGGGCACTGTGGTCATAATAACTACACGCGTCAAGCAACTTGTGCCTCGAGGCCCTCGATTGAGTCGACTCGTTTTGGGCACATTTTGTACACGATGTACAGTGTACATGTATCCTTGTACATGCCGCAATGCAATTGCCTTGGTGAGCAATTGGCATACTCGCCGTCATGCACAACGTTCTACGAGTATCATGTGTTACTCGTTGTACTTTGAATAATGTAGTCATGCTAATTTTGCACTAAAACTGTACTCGGCACGAAATGAATAATTGGCCATCGTAATAGGAGTGAAATGTTTGAAGTAAATTACAAGAAAACTCAATTCCCTCGTAACAGGTCACGAAGGGAATTGTCGCTGCGCGAACGTTTTCTTGTAAAAAAACCCTTTTCAGAGATTTGAACAATAAAAGTGTCACTTAATTCAAATAACAGACAAAATCGGTATTAAAAAAATTATTGGAATTCGGAGTTGAAAAATGATTTACTTCAATCGTCACCATTGCAATCTCGCTGGCAGTAGGAAGACCAAAGGTCCGATCAGACACTCTAAGAACATTATAAACATCAAACAAAGAATCATACATACTCAGAACATAGCTTGTGTTGTAGCGAATTAGTTGGTTGGTAGGATCAAACACCGCATTGTGTATAATCTTGTATCAAGTGTAGAGTTCGAGATTGGCCAGTTTCAATTGCTGTTTCAGCACGTGAAAGACCATCGGAATCGGATTACGCCGAGGACACCGTACTTGGCCTTGACGAGTGGCTTCTGTGGTATCCAAGATCCACAGCTGATTATTCACCCCTGTAGTCAAACAAAATATAATTAAAAATTAATGAATAAATCAAAATATCACTAACCGATAGCGCTTTGGGGTTTGATCGACCACCATTCATGTTATGTACGGTGTGACCAATCTCACTCTGAAAACCTAAAAGCCATTTCTCTCAACCTGAGCTTCTTTGTAGGAGATAGATCCAAGAGACACCGCACTGTTGTTGTGACGAAGATTCGAGACCACTCGTTATTTTCATGAATTGGCTGAAAATACTGTTTCAAGGTCTTCTGGATACGGTTGAAGAAGACAGGATACACCTTGTCACCATCACAATACATCGAATAGGTGATAGAATCCCAACCTTCTTACCTATTCGCTTCCTCTCGTAAATAAAATACAGAGTACCACAGTTAGTCCACGCCTGGTCCATCGGATCAAGATAGTTCTCCTCAGGTACGCAAAACCTCAGCCTAGCCTCATACCTTCTGCATTTAGGACAGCGGCACGATAGAGGAAAGGACCATGACGGAGACGATGTTGTTCAATTCGAGCAATTCCAGATTCGACTTGACGGGCAGTAGCATTTAGGCGCCTACGTTCACTCACATTTTGCCGATAATAATTTCGCTGGTACTCACGGCGTGCAGCAACCATTTCTTCGTGGGTGAGATTCTGACGAGGGAGACCACGAACTCGACCACAATCTACCTGACCTCCTCCACGTCCACCACCTCGTACGCGATTTTGGGATTTTAATATATAAGAGATTAAAACGATTTAACAATATGCCAAAGAGTGATTCGGGAATTTATAAAATGACTAGTCATTCCATAATGTGCCTAGGCAAATTGTCGAATTATTCAAAATTATGAAATTTTACAATTTGTGCTCAGATCCGTCAATTTGTGAAATGACGGTTTTGACAATTTGACGCTAACATATATAACTTTTATAGGCAGAAATAAACTTACATTGGGTGGAATAATACGCGTACAGCGGAATAAGTAACAGCCAAAAAAACTAGCGATGCCAAGTTGACATTGAAAACCTAATTGATGATCAAAACGTGCATATAGAGAAATGAGCAGCCAACTATTGTTATAAAATACGTTTATTGAATTGATGAAAATAGGTAAAAACAGTGTGTGTGTGTCGACAGACACAAGTCGGGCCAACAGGAAGAGATACACTTGACCGAGGACAGATCAAGATCGGGCCCACCAGTAGTAGTAGTCTTGAGAATGATGTTGATACTTCTCTAGTGTAGAGCACAAATCCAGTTGGTACCAGCGATAGAACCAAACGGGATGATGAGGTGCACCTAGATAAACAAGAAGGTAAATCACTAAGTAAAGGACATCACTCAAGACATACACAGCACACGAGTAATGAACTGCTTTAGTCCTCAGACTTATATAGCGAGAGACGCGTAGTATTGCTGACTCACTCCGCGTGGTGATGATCGACTATGTCAACAGCAACTGATGACTAGTGGCGAGGCAGGCTTGACCATGAGTGGTTGAGTGGTGAGGGAGCAACTATTTTGACACTCCCCCTGGTCCCGAACTACTTGACCACATGGTCCCAAAAGTATCCGTTGAATATGCTGGACATTATTCATCGGTTTGGTGAGACTGTCAGCTAGTTGTTCTTGCGTCCGAATGTGCTTGATCTCGATGTATCGTTTGAGACAGTAATCCCGGATGAAGTGCATCTTCACATCAATGTGTTTGGTGTCTGATAGGCTTCGTTGGGAATGAGCAATTTGTATTGCGGGCATGTTGTCCTCATAGATGGTTGTTGGGATTTGTACTTGGTAAAATAATTCATGATTTACATTGTAATTACTTGTAAATGTTAAATTATCATTAATTATTTAATTTGCATTTGGTCAAAATAGTTTTACAATATAGTTTAGTCATTTGATTTTGCTAACTGTGATAAACTGTTTAGGTAAATTTAAACAATAGTGTCATCGAACACATAGAAAATGTTGTAAACCTGAAGACTGACAATTGTGAGCAATGTTTGCGAGGTGCCAGTCAGGCACCGTCACATCTCCATCCATTTGAAGTGTTTTCTATTTATGAATGAGTTATGGTAAGCTCTTGGATACAATTCCATTCAGCACTGCTTATACAAAAATTCATTTTATTATATATACAAATATACGCGTATTACAATCATTTATATGTTTAAAAAAACGCGGCTTTAAAGTTTTAATCACAATAATTTTATTCGATTTTACTTTTTGATAAATATAGTCTTGCAAAGTTTGCTAAGAACAAGTTTTAATTTTTAAAATATTATTTAATAGAATGGAAAAAGCTCTTTTGTCGAACTCAGAAACAGGAAATTTTACCAATTAAGACAAGAAAGTGTTTGGCAATCGATTAAATAATATAAAACTGGCACTTGGCAAACTTTGCTAGACACCATTTTGCAAAAAAAAGAAGTCAACGAGAAAACTCGACCTTTGTTCAAACAAATTCTTTAAAGTTTCCATCCGAATGTTTCCCAGACATGACATCAACTCTATACTATAAATGTACAAATGTTGATCAATTTTTTCATAAACATTAATAGGGGGAAAATTTACTAGAATTGTTGTTAAATTGTTGACACTTGTGCAAATTTACATTCGATAGTTAAGAATACAAAAGGTTTCGGATTTTGTTTAATAAAAGCAAACCTATTTACAAGTATTCGGAACTGCACTGTGTATCTTGTTAACTAAGAAATAATTCAAAAAATTACCTGACATCCATCTGTCGGTGCTACCTTTCGCCGACAGATAGATGTCAGGCAAAAGAAGATTAAATTTAAGATATCTTTATGTTTTGTGAACAAATCTAACTTTATATTAAATATTCCAGGCAAAAACATTAAGGATCTTCAAAGTTTAACACTGAAAAAACAGGTTTTAGAAAAAACACTGACTTTTTACGAATCGCCGACCATGGACTGCAGTGCTAAACTTGTATGCAAAGCCATTGCTTTAATGAGGACAGATGTACTAAAAATTTTATATTTAAGGGGCATTAGCCCCTTTTAATATCCACAGGCTGCGGGTCTGAGGGTTTCAGAGACATTGGAGGACATGCCAAAAATATTTTACTTTTATGTTTACGGATCTTATATCTAAATGGGAAATCCTAAACACATGTATTCAAACGCGAAATTTGGCATTTCTTCTGATCAAATTTCTTTTTCCCCGTTTTTATGCCAATGCAAACCATAGAATGACATGCAACAGTGCGGACATATGAACCGAATAAACACGACACGAACTGTCTATAGAACAGTTGCAATTTACGTACATATATTTAATCGCATCATCTCACTTTTTTTCGGGACATATGTCCGCAGTATGTCCTCACTTTGATATTTTAGAGCAAAAAAATTGCTATTAACCAAATTGAGAGGCCATTTAAAGAATTTTATGTCTGGCACTTTAGCATTGCATTGTGATAATATTTCAAAACGGAAACATAAAACACAAATTAATTTTTACCGGGAATAAAACAATACACTTTTTCTTGTGTATCAACTTGTCCACAACTTTTAAATATTACTGGTAATTATAGATAAATGGTATATTATCATTATACTGTTGAGTTAAAAGCTTTTATTGGTGAGAGATAAAAGTACACAAGGGGGTTTGGGTGAACTAAATAGGCACTGCGCCATACAAAGCCACCAATAGTGAGACTTGGTCAGTAGAGCCAGAGGGAGAGTTGATCATCAGGACAAAGTAGACACAATGAGACACTCAGTGAGTGAGCACATCAGCAACACGTGCTTATAAAGACAGTCGAGTTCGGCTATGTCCACACTAAGTGACAGTAGACATAGTGGCTTCACCATGACTAAGCATAAGATGACAAACGGTCATGCAGAGAGGGAGCCACTTCTTAACATATACAACTTTTGCAAACTTTAGCCACACCAGAAAAAACATTTTCTAAAAATGCTTTAAAATTAATTTTAGTTTTGTATTTGGTCTAAATAGTTTAACAATATATATTTTAGTTATTAGATTGCTTAGTCTTTTGGTACTGATAACTGTGATAAACTGATTTAGGTAAACTTAAACAAAAGTGTTATTATTACTTAACAATTTAAAGTGATTCGAACACATCGAAAATGTATGACATTGGTGTTTCGCGTTGTTTTTCCTTTTTGCTATTCTTCTTTGGTGCTGGGTACTCTTCGTAGAGCTTGGCACATTTGGCATCGTCATCTTCGTATCGATTACAAATGAGATTCATCGAGTCGACTGTTGAGCGGACAATGAGATCACCATAGCCCTCTTGGGCCTCTTTATTGCAGCTAGCAGTTTTCTTCCAGGCGGCCTTGTTGCACTTGATCCAGGCGTAGTACTTGCAGCACACAATCGGAATGCGACTCTTTACGTTGGACACCTTTCGGGCGAGACCAATGCCATCGATCATTGCCACCCAGCACTTTTTGGTCTCAGGTTTGGCCAAGTTGCCACACTCGGACCAGCTCAAGTATGCGTCCTTTTTGCTGCCTTTCTTGGAACAGTACGGCTTGTTGGTACGGTCAACGTTGTACACCTGAAGACTGAGCAAGGTCTGCGAGGTGCCAGTCAAGCACCGTTTGCCATAGTCCTTCGAGAATTCTTTGTTGGCCACCACGTTGCTGAAATAAATATTAAAATATTAAAATTAACCAATCAAACAAATGAATGAGCACTCACTTGCAATATTCTTTCAATTTGGCTTTATTTACCGGTAACTTCAACCGATCCACACCAAAGTAGCCATAAGCGCGGGCAAAACTATTCTCGAAGGCTTCGATCGAACAGTTGGCTGCTTTCGTGTACTGGCCAAGTGATTGATCCATACAAATCGCCACAAACACTGTCAAAATGAGTTTCATGATGTATTATTTAACAATTAAAAATTTCATAATAATTGAGAATCATGAGAACTTGTTAACTTTATTATTTTCAATGTCAGTGCTTGCTTATATTGCATTTACGATGCGATACGATGCAAACGATACATACCATACATGCGATACAGGCAAACTTGTTTTCATGTGTCCAGACATAGACAAGTGCTTAGGACAAATTTTGCTCATATGTTCAATTTGGCGGAGAATGTGTTCAAAATGTTCATTATAAAGTAGAATAAATTATGACGTTCATGTCCAATTATTTGGTACGTACATAAAAGGTATTTATTGAACATTTTTGTTAAATACTTTTGTGCAAATCGACACAAACCAATGAAAAGCATTTTATTCTTAGGAAACAAAACTACTAGAGGTGAGTTTTGCCGAATCTAGTGACCCTCCGACCCTACCCCACCATAGGATCAAGGGTTGGGTAGGGTCTGAATTTTTTTTGTCTTAACCCTTCTCGCCTTACTGACCTTATTTAATACGTAATACGAATCTACCCTGTCCTGAGGCTAGTTTTAGTTGAGCATTCGCATATGCAATATGCATGTATGTTCAAGAGAGAAAACAAGTACACTTGAACCGTTAACACTTGAACGAGTAATTTTTACGTACATGTACATTTTATACATTTGAATACAACACTAAAGTGCATTTGAACATATGTCCAAAGTTATTCGCGAAGACAACGTTCATTATGGAACTTCCCGGAAACAACTGAATATTTGCTGAATTTCAAAATCAACTCAGAGCATACAACTGGCCATGAGAAAATTCTGAAGGCTCGAGGTAGATTACACAATAACGCGGACACATGTCCGTAGTATTTGCGTTGCCAGAAGAAACATTTGCGAATAGTCAAATATATCGATTAGTCAATAAACTGCGGGCAATAATGCGGACACATGTCCACATTATTAGTAGAGTCGACTTTTGCTGCACAATGTACGGTGCACGCACAAAGTACTAGATATATTACTACAGGTAGTAGGGTCTGAGCTGTAAAAATTTAAACATTGATAAAATTTCGTCTGTCTTGAAAAAACTATGATGCATTTATAGAATGAGTGAATGAACAAACAATTGGTCAGATAAATTAGAATTGTACGAATTGTAAATTATTCAAAGAGAAAACGTTCACTGAAAAATTACAAACGTACCAGAGTGTTGTGGATATTGAAAGCCAAGTTCTATGAGGAGATGTTATAATGACTCTTTTCCTAGAAAACTACAGTAGGTGATTTATTGTAGCGGGTTGCTAAACGTTCAGTGGAAAAATACTTGGCCATGACGTAACAATTCAATTGTGATGTGTTTTACAATTTATGGTCTAAGATGAATAACAATGTGTGGAGAAACTTATGAAACGACCTTATTTGATTAATTTGGATCACTTACATTGCAATCAATAGCAATTGGACCTAATTGTATGTTGTTTGGGAAATAGTGTTGACAAACTTATGAAACGACCTTATTTGATTAATTTGGATCACTTACATTGCAATCAATAGCAATTGGACCTAATTGTATGTTGTTTGGGAAATAGTGTTGACAAACTTATGAAACGACCTTAATTGATTCATTTGGATCACTTACATATCCCCCTAAGAAGGTACATTCTAGAACTATCCATGATTATATCCTGCAAATCAGAAAAATAATTTCTAGAAATTTCTCGATTGCAGAACATATATTTTGCAGTTATAGATTTTTTATTATTAACACTTATCAGTGTTGCACGCCTGACATAGCAACAATGCATTATAATTCTAAGAATTCAAATATCTTGGGATCCATTGGATATTATGATCCGGAACATAGCCTATCATCTGAAGTTGGGTGAATATTTTAGGAAAATTTCATCAAGATTGGTCCAATAGTATCCGAATTCATACGGAACAGACTTTCAATTTTATGTATTTAGATTAATCACATTTAAATTACTTTATTTTACCGATAGAACTCCCAGAAGAGTCACTTTCAGAATAATGATTGTTTTTATTGTTGTTTTTGTTTTCTCGTGTTTTCAATTTAAGATTTTTAAACTAATAGCGAAAACAGACGTGACAAATTGATATTGCAAGCGAAACTTCAAGTGTGCTTCATTAATTGTTCCATTTTAATGCATTAAATAAGGCGACATTTATTATTTGTTTGTTTAATTATAAAACAAAGTCATAAGTTAATCTTGTAGACGGACAGACAATGTCTGATACATCCTACAGTTGCCTTTATAACAATGAGATGGCGCTGTGGAAAAACTTATCCGAAAACCAGAAACTTTTTCTAGAAAGCAGCACACTGGTTAAATTGAGCAAATTGGTTTAGATTTCTTTTCCTCTTTACCTTAAAACACTAATGCGAAAGTCAAGTTAAGCAAATTTGGCTTGATGATTGATTAACACCATGTAGACCGAACACATGTAGACGATTATCTATAAAAATATAAAGAGTGATGCCCAAGTCGGCCCTACACAAAGGCCATATTTTATGCAGGTCCCTCATGGACAAGTGAGGTTCAAAATTTAAGGTTATGACCTTTAGAATCATTTGGTAAAAATTCTAGACTGATCCGAGCTATTTTACGGTAATTATCACCAAAAGAAGTTTAATACATTTCAGTAGAGTAACGTCCTATGTGGATGGGCCATATTATGCACATCTAACACATCGCTATGCTAAAAATGGTGACCTCGGATCATCCTGGAAATTTCGCAAAATAATTCTAGAGATGATAACCTTTAATTTAGTACCTCACTTGTCCATGAGGGACCTGCATAAAATATGGCCTCTGTGTAGGGCCGATTTTTAAAGTATTTGGGCATGACTCGATGTGCTAGTCATACCCACAACTTACAATTTCAAACATTTTTGAGTTGATCGGTAAATTGTTAATCAGGTGAAATCCATTCGCAATACCACGATAATTACCGATAATTTTGCACATTTTCAACATGCAAATCGTGTTTTGCTGTCCATTTTTGGTAAAGGCATAACAAAATGCTCGATTAGTTTTGAAAATCGCAATATTGTTGCGCACAATGACGGTACACTCGTGTGTGATCAACAGCAACAAGGCCAAACATTCGATTGCGTAAAATATGAAGAAGCTTTTGTGAAATACATTCTCGTTTTCGGTCTGGAAAACTGAAGCATAGAGCATCATAGTGTCCAAAGCAATGTAGCCCGCAAAGATTATGCTCAGGTATGAACTCCAGTGGGCGCTATAAGTACGCAATTCAATATTAAATCTCAGAATGTTTTGATTCAGTGCACAAAAGCGTCGCCAGATGCTGACATTGCTTCGTGCAGACGGTTTGGCCAACAATTCACTAGTGAACGATTCTAGTTGAGACAGCAGAGAAGTTTGGCGTATTTTAAAGTATCGAATGGAAATAAAAATTAAAAATCCAATGCAAATAACACCTGATTAACACAAAAGTTAGACAAAATTGGTCAAAAGTCAGAAATACCAAAATTTCCAAAAATTGCATGCATTGGAACGGTTGCAATGATGAGCACTTCACGCCATGTGCCAGTATAGTTGAGGTACGCATTCAAGGCCCAAAAAAGGCCAGCTATTATCATACCGCACGGATAGCAATAGCTATAGATCTTTCGAGCACGCGACCGGAAATGCACAATATTGTCGACGCATTCCTGGTTCCAGACTAGAAACCATTAAATGTGAAACAATTTAATTTGTTACCAAGTATTTGTTTCACTTACATTTTCCATTAGAATAAATTCTCACAACACCACCTCCACCAATGGCGTAGATGCGAAACTTTGGATTCAAATCTGCCTTCAGCACAAGCAGCCAATAGACCACGCACGCTATGATGCAACCAATGTTCATTACACCATCAGACTGGAACCACAATTCTTTAGGAGAGTATTTTCTCGACACAAGTTCTTGAGTGCAATTAAAGGTGTAGCGAAAGTCGGCTCGAGCCAATATCACAAAAGTATCCAAAATAATAAGCGTACACGAAACAGCAGCAATTAGATAGTAGATGTTTTGCTTGAGTTTGGTATAGATTTTTAAATTTGTTGACTTGGAATTGTTTTGTTGTGGTTTCGGAATATCCTCAATAGAGTCACAATCCGTAATGGTGTCCAAGTTGAGATTATATGCTTGAATAGCGCCAATGGAAGTTTTCAATGTTAAATCATATAATTTGTTTAAATACAAATACACCTTGCCACTAAGAAAATTCATTTTTGATTGAGCTTTGAAATATAATGTTAAAGTCACGAATCGTGTGATCGTGAGTCGTTCAGAAGCTAAATCGATTAACTCTATTTTTGAACATATCGTTATTATGACGAAATCAAGTAAAGACTTGCAACCGTTCTGCCAGCAATTGCGATTTTCTTGCTTTCAACACAACACAACCAATGCGGTTCTAACTTGAAAACAACCAATATTGATCGTGGCTAAGGAGCGCAAAGTATAGCAGAACATAATCTGACTGTCACTCAATTTGTGCATTTCCGACACGCGTTTCTGTTTCACTTTACGCTTATTAACCTTCCGATGACGAGGTGGATTTTGGCCGCACGGATGACGACGTGGGGTCGTTGTGCGACCCATGAGTTTTTTTCGGTAATAGCTATTGTTTTTATAGCAATTGTTGACATATTCTATTTAAAAAAGTATTAATTAGGGTATTTAAAGTCTAAAAGTAAAAAGAAACTACAATCTACAGCTTTAATCTTGAGATATTCGACTATTATTGAATGCACGGCTATTTCTACCTAAGTTACTATGAATTTTCAGTTTTGTATATCTTATCGGTGTTTCATCTCTATCAGCAATCTAATCAAGTATATTTAGCTAATTTAATGATAATGTGTCATCATATTCAATTTTTATGTATGTTCAATAAGTTTTATGTCAAAAATATTTTTGACATTTTAGGACACAATCCAAGAAAAGATTTTTTGTTACTGAAACTTCAGCGAATTTTCAACAACTGGTGTTATCAAGTGATAGTAGACGTTCTAAAAGTCAGCTAGAAAAAAATCAGATTTTTATGGGATGTAGATCAATAGATATACACCAAAATGTATTTCATGGGTCGTTTGACGACCCCACCTCGTCATCGGAAGGTTAATAGTGGCATTGATTTTAAACTTAATTTGAAAATTTAAATTTCGAATTAAACTGTCTATCAACTGTCTACTAGAATGTCTAGTAAATTTCTACAAAACCACTATCAACATCATTGGCTCCAAAGGAGCATAGTCTGAGCGTGCTCGCCTTCCCCTCCCACACTCTCTACAACCCTATTAAATATTTATTTGTTTTTAATACTATTAAATTTATTAACTGATTCTCAAATGAATAATTGGCAATAATCAATGAATTGTAAGTCAGTGAAACTTGTACAAGTGAATGGTAAATGCATGACCAAAACAATGAGAGGTGATTTAGTTCGGAAGAAAGTTTAATTTAGTAGTAAATATTCATGTGTTCAAGGGATGGGCTTGATTTGAAACAAATTATCAACCAAACAATTACCTTTATTGTTGTTGAATTGAACAAATAGACAATTGTTTTTACTGTGCCAAATGATGAATTTAACCGTCCGATGCTGAGGTGGGGTACCTAGAGGTACCCCAGGTTGCATTTTGGTCTGCTGCTTATAAACCAGACATTCATAAAATCTGATTAATTTTCTATCTGACTTTTAAAGTGTTCTCTTTAACATGAGATAAAAGAAAGAAATTAATATTATCTTATCTATGAGTAAAAAATATCTTTTTGAAAAAAAGTCGACTTTTCTGCACTGAAAGTGACATCGATACCATCGATATTTTGGAGAGAGCAATGCTTTTGTCTGCCTTTAACAAATAACAACAAATCAAACTAATCTAATTTCATCTTATATTCTTATCTTTTATGTTTTTCGTTTAGTTTCATAGCCATAGTAGACTAAATACAAAGCAAATAAGTTGATTTTCGCTATAATGACATTGAGACGAACTACCAGTGACTGACCACCACTATGAGCATATGATTTCATTTTGTTTATGCCTCTAATCTAATTGGATTTCTTTGAAAATGGGATTTTTTCTTCAATATAGATAAGGAATATGTTTTAGAATTAGTATTTAACGAAAATAAATAATTATCTCTCTTTAATCTTAAGAAAATGGATAAATATCTATGGGGTACCTGCAGGTACCCCACGCAGGCCAACTATCGACCATTTCTACCCCAGCATCGGACGGTTAATAGTTAGCCTACAACCCATAGATTTGCTCACTCGAACCTACTGCAAAATTTAATAATCTGTTAAACTAAATTGTGGATTCATATTTGTCAAATGGAAACTCTGGAAGATTTCGAGAAACCTTTCTAGCCACTAAACTCACATTATTAAGTTACTAAACATGTATGCAGTTTTTAGATTGGTTAATTAAGAAATTGCAGTGGTTTTCATTGTTTAGTTTCAGATCGAAAAAGGACGTTTGTTACTCACACAGGTCATAATTAAGATCACCGTCATAGTTAATGCCAGATCCAAATAAGACGGTTTAGGTTTGCATCAATACTATTGCATAAGCCCTCTGACGGGTTCATGTTGGCGGCGTCAAACAGACCTATTCCTGATCTTTTACCTCTTCAAAGTGATCGTCCTCTAGGCATTTTATCCTTTGTATTTACAAACTCGTACAAACAATTCACAATTTAAAGTGATACAAATTATAACTTTTTGATTGACAAATGACAACAAACTCAAACACGTCTGTATTATTACACTGCGAAATGAATTCGTTGTATGTTGAAATATGTCATAATGTCTGCGGTAATAGTCGATAGTTACAATTCTCAACACCAGGTGGCGCTAACATATCTTATCTTATCTTTGCGTTTTTGAACAAACTGCTATTTTTCGGCACAATGGCACTGTTACCTGAGCTTAACCTGAAAATTTGGGGAAAATTGGTTCAGTAGATTTTGCACAATATTGTTTACAACAAACACAAAATGTCATGGTAGAAGTCTTTCGCTTTG